>CAUYON010004188.1:0-17583 GCA_963573935.1 Arctocebus calabarensis
AAATAGCGGTAAGTAGCTGGGTTCATCTCTTAGTTCTCTATTCTGTTCCATACATCTATCTCTCTGTTTTTGTGCCAGTACCATGCTGTTTTGATCACTATCGATTTATAGTACAATCTCAGGTCTGGTAGTGTGATTCCTCCTGCTCTGTTTCTATTTCTAAGTAATGTCTTGTCTATTCAAGGTTTTTTCTGATTCCATATAAAAAGAAGTATTATTATTTTTTTGAGATCTTTAAAGTATGACAGTGGAGATTTAATAGGGATTACATTAAAATTGTATATTCCTTGGGTAATATGGGCATTTTAACAATGTTGATTCTTCTCAGCCATGAGCATGGTATGTTTTTCCATTTGTTAACATCTTCAGCTATTTCTTTTCTTAGAGTTTTATAGTTCTCTTTATAGAGATCTTTCTTGTCCTTTGTTAGGTAAATTCCCAAATATTTCATCTTCTTTGGCACTACTGTGAATGGAATAGAGTCCTTGACTGTTTTTTCAGCTTGACTATTATTGGTATATATAAAAGCTATAGATTTTAGCATTGATTTTGTAACCTGAGATGCTGCTGTATTCCTTAATCACTTCTAAGAGTTTTGTAGTAGAATCCCTGGTGTTTTTCAAATATATAATCATATCATCTGCAAAGAGTGAAAGTTTGATCTCCTCTGACCTTATATGGATACCTTTGATCACCTTTTCTTGCCTAATTGCGATGGCTACGGCTTCCATTACAATGTTGAAATGCAGCAGAGACAATGGCATTTGCCCACTTTTTGATAGGATTGTTTGTTTCTTGCAGATTTGTTTGAATTTGTTGTAGATTCTAGATATTGGTCTTTTGTTGTATGTACAGTCTTTAAATATTTTCTCCTATTCTGTAGGCTTTCTGTATGTCCTGTTGATTATATCTTTTGCTGTGCAGAAACTTTTTAATCTAATTAAATCCCATTCATTTATTTTTTGTTATTGTTATATTTCCCTTTGGGGTATTAGTCATAAGTTCTTTGCTAATGTCTAAAACAGTTTTTCCTACATTTTCTACAAGAAAAAAGAAATCAATAGGTTAAAGAGATATCTACACTGCCATTTACATTTCAAAATTATTCATCATAGCCAAGACATGGAATCACTCTAAGTGATCAATAAATAGATTAATAAAATGTGGCATATATATAATATAATATGAATACTATTCAGCCTAAAACAAAGAAGGAAACTCTGTCATTTGTGACAACATGGGTTAATCTGGAAGGTGTTAAGTGAAATTAACCAACAAAGAAAGACAAATACCACATGATTTCATTTATACAGTAGAACTTTCATAGTTGACCACTTCCTACATTGATCATCTCCTTAAGTTGACCTAATTTTCATAGACCATATGTACACCACACATCAGCATGGTAGACCTAGTTCTTTAATTTGGCCACTTTCATAGGTTGACTAGTTTGTTGCAGTACCTTGGGCAGTCACCTTATAGAGGTTCTACTGTATTTAGAATCTAAAATGTCAAACTCATAGAAGTATGGAGTAGAATGGTGGTCACCAGGGGCCACTGGAGGAAGAGGAGTAGGATTGGTCAAAGGAATCAAAATCTTAGACATGAAGAATAATTTCAAGACATCTATTGTACAATATAGTGACTATAGTTAATAACAATGTATGGTATACTTGAAAATCGCTAAGAGGGTAGATTCGTAAGTATGTGAGTTAATTCATCTATTAATTAGTTTGATTTAGCCAATGCACAATATGGACATTTATAAAACATCGTGTTATATACCAAACATATATGCAATTTTTAAATACAAAATTAAATAATATTTTTTAAAAGTCAATCCTTAAAAAAAGAGAGAGAAAATGAGAAGGAGCAGTCAGTGAGGTTGTAGGAAACAGGAGGGTGTGGTGTCCTGGGAAACAAGGGAAGAAAGTGAACTGATGAGGAGTGCTCATCAGCTATGCCCAATGCTGCTGATAGGTTAAGATGTAGACTAATAATTGATCATCAGATTGAACAATGTGACTCATTACCTTGATGAAAGCAATTTCAGCAGAGTAATAGAGGCAGAAAGCTGTTTGGAATATGTTCAAGAGAGAACGGGAGGAGAAAAATTTGAAAGAGTGAATACAGACAACTATTACAAGGGGATGAGAGAGTAGTCAAATTACATACTTGAGGGAAGAACTTTCCTGGCAGATGGAATAGACACTGCAAACACCCTAATAAACCAGTGAATATGTCTTGTTTGGGGAATAATAAGGAGGCCACAGCTTGGGCAAAGTGATTGAGGAATAGAACAGGCACAGAAAGTGGAAGATACGAAAGGATGGTCATCTGAGGCTCCCTCTTGACACCAGATTGATGTCAAGAAGGCCTAAGGGAGCCTGTGGCTCAAGCGGCTAAGGCACCAGCCACGTACACCTGAGCCGGCGGGTTCGAATCCAGCCTGGGCCTGCCAAACAACAATGACAGCTTCAACCAAAAAAAAAAAAAAAAAAAATAGCCAGGCGTTGTGGCGAGCGCCTGTAGTCCCAGCTACTTGGGAGGCAGAGGCAAGAGAATCGCTTGAGGCCAGGAGTTGGAGGTTGCTGTGAGCTGTAATGCCATATCACTCTACCCAGAGTGATAGCTTGAGGCTCTGTCTCAAAAAAAAAAAAAAAAAAAAAAAGAAGGCCTAAGGGAGTGTGATCTTAGGCGATGAACACTGGTTCAAATGATGTTTTATATTGCGTATGGAAACATAGATCACAAATATCGGTAAAAGAGATTTCCATCAAAGGGATGCAAAGAAATAAGGCAATAATGGGTGGCTAAACTAAACTATGTATAAAGAAAATGCATATATAGTGATGAATGTGTGTATTATATAGTAAAGATAAGAAATAATAGCTGATTTTTTCCTGATCAAAATGACCCAGTAGGGAGCACAGCATTGATAATGCTGGAGATGAGGGGGAGAAGCAAGGTAGTGATATCATTGATGTGAGAAGAAGAGAGCAAGTGGGAAATGAGAGGGGCTGCCTTTTGATGGGAGTCTGGATATATCATTATGTTAGTTTGACTGGGTTGCCATAACAAAGTACCAGAGACTGAATGGCTTAAACAATAGAAACCACCACATGTTAGAATGTTTTTCTTATCTCATTGGGCTGGTGTCTTCTGAGGCCTTTTCCCTTGCCTTGCAAACGGGTGTCTTTCCCCTCAGTCTGTGTTGCCGGTGTCCTGTTCCTCTCTTCTTATAAAGACACCAGTCATATTGGAGTAGGGCCCACTGTAATGATCTCATTTTGATTTAATTACCTCTTTAAATTCTGAGGTATTGAAGGTTAGGATTTCAACATATGAATTTTTCTTGGCAGAGGACACAATCCAGCCCATAACAATCATGTATGATATCAACATAAAGATTATGTATACAGATGCAGGTGCAGGTAAGTGAAATGATGTGGTGTCAGGCATCTATAGAAATTCTCTTCTGATGGCTTTGGTTTTCTAGGGAAATAGGAAGCAATGGAAGAATTGGGATGTGGAGGTGGCATTGGGAATCTGAGGGGAAAGAAGTTGGAGAATAATTACTTGAAAAGTTGGAAAGTTAAAAGATAGAATACCTATAGAGTGATTGCCCAGCTTTAAAGGCCCAATTGAGGTTTTTGGCCATGAAGTTAAACTGAGATTGATCATGTAGTTGTGTATTTTCCTCTGGTCAGATCTAGCTGTGTGGGTGCAGGTTTGTGGGAGTGTAGTTGGTGTTAGCTGGGGCTTGATTTTTCCAAGAAAGCAATACAAAGTGAGTGGGGACAAGAAAGTGGAGGATATATATAAAGGAGTGACTGAACATAGCATTAGAGATAGAGAAGGAGGGCAAAGGAAGACATTAAGGATATGAGAGATTGTGAAGATCTGATAAAACCCATGGATTAGAGATTCTGGTGAAGTTGAAGGATAGTGGGGTCAGGGTACCAAAGTGAATGAGCTGGAAAGAGAGATGGCTATGGTCAGAAAGAGGAATGTTTGAGATTATGAAGGGGTTTCCGTAATTACAATGAGAAGTTCTGGGACATGGCTGTGTGAGTGAGTAGCTGTGGAGTTGAGGACAAGGTCATGCAGGAGAAATGTTCAAGATACTGAAGGGGCCAGTTTGTGAGAACAATCATTTTTTTATAGAGATGGGGGGGAGTCTCAGTATGTTACCCAGGCTGGCCTCAAACTCCTGAGCTCAAGCCATCCTCTTGTGTGGCCTCCCAAGAAGCTGGGACTACAGAGCACTTGCTCCCACACTGGACTTTAAAATGTTTATTCTTGAACTTACCAAGAGTTAAGATAGGACAAATGTAGCTGAGAATGATTATGTTCTAGAAGCTAAAATCTCTAAGAAATGAGGGGAGATTAGTTGAAATTTAATAAGTGACCACAATAATGAAGGCTAGCCCATGAGGTTTTGAGGGACGTGGGGGGCGGGGGGATGTTCTAAAGGCAGCAACAAAAGTAAGGAAGCCACTTACCTGACCTTTAGGATCTGTGGTATAAGGGTGAAAGGAAAAAAAAAATCATCTCCTTGTTAGTGGGCTCCAGAACACACAGAATCCTGAGGGAAAAACCTGTTTTCTGCTGGAGCAAGACAATAAGAGGCCACTCAGAGAGAGATTGATGATTTGGGGAAATTATAGGAGGGTAAACTGTGTTTTAGTAGTAGAGGAGGAATGAGAGAAGTGAACTAAAGAGGGGATGTGGACACAACTTTATGGAAGTTAGAATGTGGGAGTTGAGAGGTGTCTTGGGGATCGTGGGGTGGACACTGGACAGATCATTAGATTAGTAGCAATACATTTGAGACAGAGAGGGATGGCAGCATTTTGAGGTTTGGGCTGCGGAGAGCTGAGTGTCTGGGACTTCCTGTCAGCCCCAAGAGATGTGAGGACTGTGGCCTTAAACTTAGAGCACTGGTTCAAACAATGCTTCATTTTCCTCCTGGAAACATAAGTCACATAGATCTGTAATGATGGGAAAATGAGCTGGAGCCTTCAGGGTTACCAAAGGGGAAGTTGGAAGGAGAATGGAAAGATAGCAAGGGTCAAACAAACCTAAACTTTTCTGTAATGTTTGCATTCCTTTAAAAACAAACAAAGCAACAAACAAGCAAACAAACAAACAAGACACAGCAAATAGACCTAAATGTTAATAACATTGAAACGTGAGTGGTGGTAACACTGGTATTGATTATGGTTAATGTCTGGGACATTGTAGGTCTCAGCAAATATTATTTGCTGAATGAGTGTGCCTTTCTGTTTAAGAATTTGAACAGGGTGGTGCCTGTAGCTCAGTGGATACGGTGCCGGCCACATACACCGAGGCGGGCGGGTTCGAACCCAGCCCGGGCCAGCTAAAGTCAACAAAAAATGTGATGCTTGTTCACTGCTCTATTTCAAACTCTAACATTCTCTTGATAGCACACAAAAATATCCAATAACAATAATGAATGTCACTAAACAAGACATTACTATAGGTTGACATGAACACAGCTGGGAGACACTGACATACCAATGATATGAAAATTTACTGAGCTGTTTGTACTGTGCCGCCAACATAAGTACATGGTGGCAAGTTCATGAACTTAATCATCAGATTCATACTTAAAAATGTACATTATTTTGTAAAAATATAACTACTACATATTCACTGACTTAAAAATGAAAATTATTTGCTAATTTTAAAATTACCTAACCTTTAATGACTTTGTCATGTCTGCCTTTTGTTGGAAAGGATTTAAATATTTGGTTGCAGCATGGAGGCCCCCAGTTTTAGTGGATCTTCTAGATGGGTATTGGTCATTTGTGACCTTAAGGGGGTCTTGATTGGGTCAGGTAAGAGAATATAGATTCACAGCAATAAGTTGTTAAAAATCGAGAAAGCATTTTTCATTTTGTGGGCATGTTGCTGAAGGTGTGGGTATTCTACTGCATTTTTCTGCATATCAGTTGACTCTTTCTTAGCATCAGACAATGACTTCAAAATGCTATCTACTCAGAGTGTCCAAAAGTTGTACCCCAAAGTTACCATACATAGGGAAAAATGGGAAATGTAGCTAAATGTACCTTTATTTACAAAATATTCATTATAATACTTTATAAAATATTTACAAAATACTCTCCATATGTTGGCTAGCCAGTCAGTGGTGTCAGTTGATCTATCTAAAGTGACTGAATAATACATATTCTCCTTTTGAAGTATTGCAAGTTGTTCTGTTAAGTTGAAGGCTAACTCATGCTGCCAATCAGCTATGAGTCTTCTTGAAGAAGACAGTTATTTGTATTTTCAAGCATTATTGGGGGTCTTAGCATCCTACAACTTTGCCAATGCTACATCATTGAAGGGCTTTCCTTTCCTGGCCCCTGCGCATATAAGCTACTTAATAAATTGCTTCAGTGGCACTATTTCTAGGCCATACTGATGCTGGAAAGAATTCTTTGTTTTTGCTTTTTATCTTTTAATTTATGTAATACAATCTTTTATGCCTCTCACTCTAAAATACTCGTGGTCTTTAAGAGTCTTATAATGCTGATGGGCACTGAATTTCTTTAATGTTGATGTTGCAGTATCACAAAGCAAGCAAGTGATCTTATCTATAGCATAAACAAGATAATATTGCAATTCCCAAACTTGATTTAAAAATCTGTTTTCTAGGTAGGTGGCTCACGCCTGTAATCCTAGCACTCTGGCAGGCCGAGGTAGGTGGATTGCCTGAGTTCACGGGTTCCAGACCAGCCTGAGTAAGACCCCCATCTCTAAAAATATCCAGGTGTTGTGGTGGGCGCCTATAGTCCCAGCTACTTGGGAGGCAGAGGCAAGAGAATTGCTTGAGTCCAAGAGTTTGAGATTGCTGTGAACTGTGATGCCATGACACTTTACCAAGGGTGACAAAGTGAGACTCTGTTTCAAAAGTAAAAAATCTGTTTTCTTCCTTTAGCATTCTCTTGAATGATCAGCTGTTACGCAGAGTTAAAAAGTATTGTTGAACTGTGCAACTGGTCACAAAGTGCAGCTCAAACAAAAACACAGTGCACCATTCTGAAAAACTGATAACAGTCTGGCGTACTTGCCCCCACAAATTCTCACCAATCAGCCTTGTGTGGTAGTGGTGCCAGTCAGGTGGGGGAAGTTAGAAATAAATCATGAGTGTAGGAGCCATCAATTTCATCAATTTAGCCCTTGGCTTACTAATATTCTAATTGTGCTGGTCAGTCTAAGATAATTATTTTGGTGAAATATAGTTATTCTTTGGTATTTTACTTATTTATTTATTTATTTTTTGAGACAGAGTCTCATTATGTCACTCTCAGTAGAGTGCTGTGAGTCACAGCTCACAGCAATCTCAAACTCTTGGGCTCAAGTGATTCTCTTGTCTCAGCTTCCTGAGTAGCTGGGACTATAGGCGCCCACCACAATGCCTAGCTATTTTTTGGTTGCAGTTGTCATTGTCATTTAGCAGGCCCAGGCTGGGCTCGAACTCGAGAGCCTGAGTGTATGTGGCCAGTGCCCTACCTACTGAGCTATGGGTGATGCCACTTTGGTATTTTATTTTAGTCTATTATTTGGGATTCACTGAGGGTACAAAGAATTAGGTTGCACTGATTGTATATGTTTATTCTTTGGTATTTTAAATACATTCATTTAAAAAATAAAATAAAAATATAAAAATTAACAAAAAAGTATTAATAAAAATAATTTGTTGGAGTCAATCAAAAGGCTTCACTTTAGGGCCTAGAAAAGCCAGAGGTTCCCCACCTCTGTTCTAAAGTGACTGCTATGGTGTTCAGTAGCCAAGAAAGTAAAAAATGTGACCTTTTTTTTTTGTTTTTAGTTTTCTTACACTGTTTATTTTTTAGCTTCACACATTGTGTATTACATGTATCATAAATAAGTAAAATAATTTATTTTTAAAATTTATTAATAGAATACTTCTCTTTAATATAAACGAAAAATGCCCTGATTACATACTGTATGCTTACATACATCTTTTTTTTTTTCTTTTGAAACAGAGTCTCACTCTGTTGCCCCTGGCTAGAGCACCATGGAGTTATAGGTCACAGCAAATTCAAACTTCTGGGCTCAAGTGATCCTTCTGACCTCAGTTTCTGGGGTAGCTGGATCTACAGGTGCTTGCTTCTATGTGGGCTAGTGTTTTTCTAATTTTAGTAGAAACAGAGTCTTGGCCCTTGCTCAAGCTGGTCTTGAACCCTGAGCTCAAGCACTTCTCCTGCCTTGGCCTCCCACAGTGCTAGGATTATAGATTGTTCTTACTTTTTTTTTTTTTTGAGACAGAGTCTCAGTTTGTTGCCTTTGGTAGAGTGCCCTAGCATCACAGCTCACAGCAACCTCCAACTCTTGGGCTTAAGCAATTCTCTTGCCTCAGCCTCACAAGTAGTTGGGACTACAGATGCCTGCCACAATGCTTGGCTTTTTTTTTTTTTTTAGTAGGCCTTAGCTGGGTTCAAACCCACCAGCCCTGGTGCATGGGGCTGAAGCCCCACCAAGTGAGCTATGGGCGCCACCCTCTTCTTGCTCTTTTGAAAACTATGATCAGATACATTATCTAATTGCTTTGACTTTGGATAATTTTTTACAAAAAATACTCTGGGTAATTATAAAGTATGAAAGTGTACTTTCATTTTTACTTGTGTGAATTCCCTCATGCACTTAGACTGAAGTTTGGCCAGGGGTGGGTTTTGAACCCACCACCCATATGGGGCTGGCGCCCTACTCCTTTAAGCCACAGGTATGACCATGTTTTTGTTTTTTTGAGACAGAGTTTCACTATGTCACCCTCAGTAGAGTGCTCTGGCATCACAGCTCACAGCAACCTCCAACTCTTGGGCTTAAGCAATTCTTTTGCCTCAGCCTCCCAAGTAGCTGGAACTACAAGCACCCACCACAACACCCGGCTATTTTTTTGGTTGTAGTTGTCATTGTTGTTTGGCAGGCCAGACTGGATTTGAACTCTCCAGCTCCAGTGTATGTAGCTGGTGTCCTAGACGCTGAGCTATAGGCCCTGAGCCCCGACTTACGTTTTGAATAAATACTTTATTGCACCTGTAAATTTTCTTCCCTTATCAACTCTCTGGTGATTTCTAAGTTGTATATTTGGGATAAAATAGTATTTTAACTAATTGACCTAAGTCATTTATTACATCTATGGGGTTTCTGTAGTCTGAATTCTCTTATGTTTACTAAGGTGTGAATTACAATAAAATAAAGTTGTGACTTTTGTATAAGAGAACACCACTGTCACAAAAATTTCTAGCTGTGGGGGGGGTGAATGATCCTGAATCATAGACCCTCACCATAAGCACCCCTACTCCATGACCTGGCAAAGGATTAGAACAGGCAACACTGAATGCTGCTCCCAAACCACTATTTGATCTTCACAGTGTACTTTGGCCCCAATGACTATAGAAAGCTGAAGGAGTCTCAATAGGCTCATTCAACTTGGGCCTCAGAGTTCAGACCTTCAAAACTAATTGGGAAAAAACACACCGATTTATTATAGAGGCCTCTGCAATTGTGAAGAAGTGAGTGTGCTTGGGATTAAGAGAATGTGTATTCTTAGTACTAAAGCAGTGGGAGAGATTTGGGATCTGGGATCTGGGGAAGTCGGGTGTTCTCTGATATCTTCAAGCGCCTGTTGCAGGGGTGAGGCCCTAAGCCAAGGGGACCAACAGACTCAGGCCAGCAAGTGTAAAGAGGAAGGAGGGGCAGGCAGGCGAGCTCAGGATCCCCAGTCCAATCAGAGAGGCCGGGCGGGGTCTGGGGCGGGGCCTACTGCGCGGGCTTATAACCGAAAGGCTCTGCGAGGGAACGCTAGCCTGGTCCAGAGCGAGCGGAGGGCTCTTCTAGGTGGTTCGTATTTTGCGAGTCTTCAAGCCTTGAGGTGAGGACGTGCCACCCCGCAGGAGTCAGAGGCGAGGACTAGGGGACGAGGAGGCTACAGGGTGGGGGATTTCGCGCCTTCGGGCGCCAGAGGGGCTGTGGTGTGGCTTCTGCGTCTTGTGGCGCGTCAGCGTCTTTGTTTTCCCCGGGCGCCGCCTTCTGCTCTCTAAGCGTAACCCTTTCGGGGGTCGCTCCCGGAAGGAAGGCCCGAGGGGGCGGTCCCCCAAAGCGGCCTGTCCTTGGTAGCTGCTGGTCGGAGGCTAAGAGGACGAGGAGGAGTTTGGGGGCCACCCGGAGTGGGCTTCTTGCTCCTTCCTCGCGTGGCGGTTAGGTGGGCGCCTGGAAACAGTAAGAGTTATTTCACAGGTACGCAAACTGGTCTGTGCGCCCAGCCGTACTATTATTTATTAGTCCTAGTTTCCCACCTTTGAGATTGGCGTTTGACCGCTTGGCAAAGGGTGGGGGGGGGGTCTTAGGGTAACGTCGACTCAATGGAGGCATTTTATTGGGACTTCTGGTTGCTTAGGGGCCTCTCCATTCTACTCCGGGCGCTGGATGAGTCTTACTCCACCAACGTGGAGGGGCCAGGAACACGCGTGAGAGTTCTGCCTCCACCTTTTGGGGTCTCCTGTGTCTCTTCTGGAAAAACCCTGGAAGTTGACAGGGCACCAGGCATTTCATCATAGCCATGAGCCTCTCTCTGAGCCTCATCTTGCCTCTCCCTTTACAGGGAAAGCATGGTGAAATAAGACTCCACTCTTTGGTTTATCTCATTCACCTGAAGACCTGGGTCTGATTAGAATTAACTGTCCCTTCTTAAGAGTTTATCAACCAGTGCCACAGGAGCTGTTATGAGACAAATGTTATGACCAGATTAAATCCCTTTCCTCTTATTGTAGCATCTTAATGTACTGTCTTTGAGTCTTTGACATAGAAAGCAATTAGTACAACTTATGTCATCTTTCTATCTACTGCTACCTATCCCCCAAGAAAAATGCAAAAAAGTAATTGACTAGAAAGTTAAGATGCTCAAATATTGCTTTCTCCTGTTACAAAATCATTAGCCAGTTAAACTCAGTCTTTATTTTTTCTTCTATATTTGTCTGCTCTTGTTCTTCTCTCACCTCCATTTTACCTTTGCTCTGATTTAAGAGTCAGACATATTGGCTCTGAGTTTTTAGACAATGTTGGTTTCCAGTGCATTCTGATTCAGGGACATTTACAGTACTGTCTTTTAGAAACAGGGCTATGATGTGGAATTTAAAGTATTTTAATAAAAACATGACTTTTCTAAGATCTGTTGTGGTTTTCCTTTTGAAAATCATCTGGTAAAATATACATTGATATTAATTGTGAACATTTTTGCCCGTCACCCATTAATCTGATGATAGTTATGCCAGATAAGTTTTTGTTTGCATTTTTTTTCTTTAGCTTTTGTTTAATCAAGATGAGTGATAAGCCAGACTTGTCAGAAGTGGAGAAGTTTGACAGGTCAAAATTGAAGAAAACTAATACTGAAGAAAAAAATACTCTTCCCTCTAAGGAAAGTAAGTCTTGGGGGGTTTCTTGTGGAGATAAACAATGGGTTCAGTAAATAAGCCTATCTTCTAATAAATTTTGGCATAAAGCAATAATTGAAATACCATTTAATTAATTTAACAGTTAAAACTATCAAATAGTTTTCTTTTTGTTTGGGTTATATAAGTAGTTTTCACATGATAGGTGCAGTAGTAATGGGGGAATAAACTATTGTTGGAAAATTACTAAAAGCACATTTAACAACTTTTGAGATTTAGGGCTTACCACTAAAAATTCTTAGTTTTTGTCTACTTTTGGTTATTTGTCATTTTTTCTGCATTTAGAAATTTGAGTCCATGATCTCATCCCTAATGAACCATGTAGACTCTGCAATTTTGACATTTTCTACCTGATGACAAGATTAGGGGGAGAACAAGTTTAGATCTTGGGTATACATGAGGCATCCAGGCTCAAAGGATCAGTTTTGTGTGTGTGTGTGTGGTTTTTGGCCAGGGCTGGGTTTGAACCTGCCACCTCTGGCATATGGGGCCAGTGCCCTACTCCGTTGAGCCACAGGCACCACCCCAAAGGATCAGTTTTGCTCTATGGAGTTATAGCCTGCTGGAGAAACTCCAAGAGTTTTTGCAAAAGCCAAGACACTTTTTGTAATGTCAGCATTATTTGTAGTTCCAAAAATTAGTTAAAATTATCTGAAGATGTATAATTTCCTAATTGTATGGTGATAGATTAATCTGAATAAAATGCTTAATTTACTCCTCAGTTTCACATAATCTATGAAAAAAATGGCAACAGCATAAGTCTACCTCTTAAATGGAAAAAAAATCCCATAGTTGATGCAAATACTAATGGCTAGGTGGTTAACATACACGTGTATGCACACCCACTGTGAGGATCTGTGGTTAATGCCTTGGTAGGCTAAGTTTAAAGCATGCATAGCAGCTTTCAATGACCTAGGAAAGAGCTCTTTTGTTAGACATTGAACTTAATCTTAGGAAAATATTTTTGTAATGATTTTTGTTTGTTTCTTTCCTCAGCTATCCAGCAGGAGAAAGAGGGCGCTAAAACATCATAAAATGGAAATCTCTTCCCAAGAACAAATTTCAGTATCGCCTCAGAGTCTTGGTTTTGGGCTTGTTTTTTTTAAATAAACCTATGTGTTTGTACAGATGTTAGGCATCTTGTGATTTTTTTTTTTTTTTTTTTTTTTTACCTATCTTCCCTGGCTAAGAGGTCAAAGGTTGCTAATGTTCCTTTAAGTTTGCTTTTAAACTGCCTATCAATGTGTAATTTTAGGTAGCTGGTGCTTTCAGTAATCTCACCATTGATGACTTCCATGTGTGTAGTCCTTGTACCTCATATAGGATAAGTCAGTTTTAACCTTCTGTATTGCTTCATAATATGAAGTTTCCTGCTTTTGCAACCTCTCATGGCTTATTTTCATTTCTTATGTAGCAATAAAATAAAAAATGTAATCTTGAGACTCCTGTGGTTCTTTCTTGATAATCTTCTAAGTAATGCAAAGTATAAAAGGGTTGAAGGAAAACCTCTTAAGCAGATTATTCACATGGGAAATGCTCTTCTTTATCCAGGTCCTGACTTGGAGATGCTAGATGCTTTTTCTTGAGTTGAATCAGAGTTAGAGTACTTTGATAGAAGAGATCATGTGGAGTAACTCCCTTATTTCAGAATGAAAACATGGGGTCTCAAGTGACCTGCTCAAAGTGAATAAGGTCTAGAATTCAAGCTAGGCTCTCTTGCTTCTGGGAAGTGTTTTTCATCTTAGTGGGAAGAAACATCCAAGGCTGGAGTTGGATGGGAAAGTGGATAGGAGGCGCTAGCGAACATGCCTCATGCTAAACACATCACATCTTCTATTACGTATAAACTCAGATTTCTACTACCTGCTAATGACCTGTAGCACTGAACTGATCAAGTTCTTGTACTGAACAGAATTTTCTGTCTTAGGAACCAAGCATTTTGGGTGTTCCTGATGGCCATCAGTGCTTTGGACTGAATTGTGTTCCCCTCCCCAAATTCATACGTTGAAGCCCTAACCCCTAGTGTGTCTATACATGTAGACAGAGTCTTTAAGAGGTAATTAAGGTTAAATGAGGCTGTAAGTGTTGGGTCCTTATCTGTTAGGCCTTTTATGAAGAAGAGGAGAGAGAGAGAGAGAGATTTCCATCATGTGAGGACACAACAAGAAAGTGGCCATCTGTAAGCCATTAACCTGAAAGTTCTGGCATCCAGAACTGTGAAACAAATTTCTGTTGTTTAAGCCAACCAGTATACGGTATTTTGTTATGGTAGACTGAGATGACTAATACAATAAGGAATACATATAAATGTACATTTCCCAATCCCTGTCTTTATTTATATTTATTTATTTATTTAGAAACAGTTTCCCTTTGTCATCCTCGGTAGAGTGCTCTGGCATCACAGCTCACAGCAACCTCTAGCTCTTGGGCTTAGGTGATTCTCTTGCCTCAGCCTCCTGAGTAGCTGGGACTACAAGTGCTCACCAAAATGCCTGGCTATTTTTTTGTTGCAGTTTGGCCAAGGCCGGGTTGAACCCACCACCTTCGGTACATGGGGCCAGTGCCCTACTCACTGAGCCACAGGTGCTGTCCTATTTTTATTTATTTATTTTTGAGACAGAGTCAAGCTGTCACCCTGAGTAGAGTGCTGAGGCATCATAGCTCACAGCAACCTCCAATTTGGGTTCAAGTGATTCTCCTGCCTCAATTTTTCTATTTTAGGTAGAGATCGGGTCTTTTATTTATTTATTTTTTTTTGTAGAGACAGAGTTACTCTTTATCAACCTCAGTAGAGTGCTGTGGCGTCATACAGCTCACAGCAACCTTTAATTCCTGGGCTTAGGCGATTTGCTTGCCTCAGCCTCCAGAGTAGCTGGGACTATAGGCACCCGCTGCAAAGCCCAGCTATTTTTTGTTGTTGTTGTTGCAGTTTGGCCGGGGCTGGGTTTGAACCTGCCACCCTCGGTATATGGGGCCAGCACCCTACCCACTGAGCAACAGGCGCTGCCAGAGACAGGGTCTTACTTTTGCTCAGGCTGGTCTTAAACTCGTCAGCTCAAGCAATCCACCCACCTCGGCCTCCCAGAGTGCTAGGAGCCATTATAGGTATGAGCCACCATGCCCAGCCTCCAATCCCTACCTTTAAGCAGTATTTTTATCACTTTAAACTTATAAAAATACAATCAGTTGGTGATACCAGGGAATTGATCCTCAATAATTCCCTCAAATGGGTTTTCCATGCACCTTACCCCTGTCAGAATGGCCATTATTAAAAAGTTAGACAACAAGAGATGCTGGCATGGATGCAGAGAAAAAGAAAAGCTTATACACTGTTAGTGGGACTGCAAATTAGTACAACTTCTATGGAAAATAGTATGGAGATTCCTCAAATAAATATAGACAACATTTGATTCAGCAATCCCACTATTGGGTATCTACCCAAAGGAAAAGAAACCATTTTATCATATAAACACTTGCACTTGAACGTTTATTGCAGCAAAATTCACCATCACAAAGAAGTGGAATCAGTTTAAGTGTCCTTCATTTCATGAGTGTATTAAGAAAATGTGTATACACACACACACACATACACCATGGAATATTACTCAGCCATAAAAAGGAATGACATAATGCCTTTAGCAAATTGGATGGAACCTGAGACCATTATCCTAAGGAAATTATTTTGGGAATATAAAAACAAACACCACATGTACTCTCTAATAATTGGGAAATAAACCATAGGCACAGAGAGTTATAGAGATTATTGGAATCCAAGAAGTTGGGAGGGTGAAAAGGGATGAGGAATAAAAACTTACCTATGGGGTACAATGAACACTATTCTGGAGATGGGCATGCTAAAACCCTGACTTAAGCATTATACAAGGTATCCATGTAACTAAAACATTCGTACCTCCTTAATATCTTGAAATTAAAAAAAAAAATACTCAGAACACTGATATTAGAAAGAAAATCACCTATAGTCCTCTTAATTAGAAGTGTTAACCATTCAGTATAACCATATAGATCATGATCTATTAATATACGTGTCTTTCTGTGGCTCAAAGGAGTAGGGCATTGGCCCCATATGCTGGAGGTGGTGGGTTCAAACCCAGCCCCGACCAAAAAAAAAAAAAGAACTGCAAAAAAAAAAAAATCCCCAAGTATTAAGATATTAAAAACATTGAAAAAAATGTGTCTTTTTACAAAAAGGGATTGTACCATCCATACCTATTTGCAATCTCAAATATTACCTTCTTCCTGCCTAAGGGCTCACATTCTTTTTATTTAATTGTTGGGGATCAATTGAGGGTACAAAGAACCAGGTTACATTGATTCTCATTTATTAGGTAAAGTCCCTCTTATAACTGTGTCCCTCCCCCAAAAGTTGTGTCACACACCCTCACCCCCATCCCATCCCTCCTTTCCTCTCTCTGCTCTTCCCTTCCTCCACCCCCTCCATCCTTTCCTCTTTTTGCTTGTCCCTTCCCCCACACCCTGCCTCCATCTCTCTATCTGCTCTTCCCTTCCCCAGCCCCCTCCTTCCTTCCCCCACCTCCCACTGTGTACTAGGTCATCAACTGTCCTCATATGACAATTGAGTACATAGGATTCTTGCTTCTCCATTCTCATGATGCTTTACTAAGAATAATGTATTCCACTTCCATCCAGGTTAATACAAAGGATGTAAAGTCTCCATCTTTTTAAATGGCTGAATAGTATTCCATGGTATACATATACCACAGCTTATTAATCCATTCCTGGGTTGGTGGGAATTTAGGCTGTTTCCACATTTTGGCAATTGTAAGTTGAACTGCGATAAACAGTCTACTGCAAATGTCCTATGGTAAAATGATTTCTTTTCCTTTTGGGTAGATGCCCAGTAATGGGATCACAGGATCAAATGAGAGATTTAGCTTGACTTCTTTGAGGGTTCTCCATGCTTCCTTCCAAAAAGGTTGTATCGGGTTGTAGTCATACCAGCAGTGCAAAAGTGTTCCCTTCTCTCCACGTCCATGCCAGTATCTGCAGTTTAGAGATTTTGTGATGTGGGCTATTCTTGCTGGGGTTAGATGATATCTCAGGGTGGTTTTAATTTGCATTTCTCTAATAATTAAGGGCCATGAGCATTTTTCATATGTTCATTAGCTTTTTTTCATATGTTCCTTCATCTTCATTTTTCATATGTTCATTCATCTCTCTTCTTTAGAGAAGGTTCTATATATCTTGCCCACTGATATATGGGATTGTTGGCTTTTTTCATGTGGCTTAATTTGAGTTCTCTGTAGGTCCTAGTTATCAAGCTTTTGTCTGATTCAAAATGTGCAAATATCCTTTCCCAGTGTGTAGGTTGTCTATTTGCTTTGGTTGTTGTCTCCGTAGCTGTACAGAAGCTTTTCAGTTTCATTAAGTCCTATTTGTTTATTTTTGTTGTCACAATAGCCATGGAATTGTTTTTCATAAAGTCTTTCCCCAGGCTGATATCTTCAAGTGATTTTCCTACACATTCTTTGAGGATTTTTATTTTTTCATGCCTTAAATTTAGGTCTCTTATACATCTTGAATCAATTTTTGTGAGTGGAGAAAGGTGCAGGTCCAGTTTCGGTCTTCTACATTTGGATATCCATTTCTCCTAGCACCATTTGTTTTATTTTATTTTATTTTTAAATCATGGTTGTGTACACAAATGCAGTCATGGAGTACAATGTGTTGGTTTTATATACAATTTGAAATATTTTCATCAAACTGGTTGACATAGCATTCATGGCATTTTCTTAGTTATTGTGTACAAGACATTTATACTCTACATTTAGTAGATTTCACCTGTACCCTACTAAGATACATCGCAAATGTGGACCCATCAATTACTCATTACTCTTCCTCCACTCATCCTATCCCCTCCCCTCCCGTCTCTTGCTCCTTTCGCCAATTCATTTTTTAAAATAATTTTATTGAATCATAATTGTGTACATTGGTGCAATCATAGGGCACGATGTGCTTCATATACATTCAGAAATATTTTTATCGTACTGTTACAGATAACCTTCATGGCATTTTCTTGATCACTATATAAAGACATTGA
>CAUYON010004191.1:0-20664 GCA_963573935.1 Arctocebus calabarensis
TTTTAACAAGTGAACAGTTTATTAAGAATTAAACAAAGGTATAATGTGATACAGTATAAGCAAGACACTCAAGATAGGTATAATAGTACTACTCACACAAAAACTTAAATTTCACCTCAAAAAAAATCACAAGACAAAAGAGAAAGCAATTTCATTGTTATAAGATAAGATATTTCATGCAAAGTATTAACTCTGCCCCCCCCAAAGTCCAACCTCCCAACAAACAAAAACTATCTAGGAATACTGCTATGCTAACATATTAACCACAGTATAATCATTGATGGGAAAACAGTAATTAAGCAGTGACTTAAATGAAATAACAAAGTTCAAACTATCATAAACTCATAGACCACAATAATTTTACAAAACAAGCAATTCCAGAAATCCTATAAACAATAAAAGAAATATTTCAATATCATTCTACTTGATCTGTATACACCTGATATTGAAATTGGAGAAAATATATTGTTATAAAGAGAAATTACAAACACGTTTCACTTATAAGTGAGGATGCAATATCCTAAACAACATATTGACAAGGTGAATTACAAAATTAATATTTAAGTAATATACTTTAGTCAGAATTGAATCCAATTTATATGAAAGTTAGACACTATTTTCTTTTTTTTTTTTTTTTTGTGGAAAGAAAACCACATGGTGACTTTAATTAATAATAATGAATGACTCAGTGCCTGTGGCTCTACGGGCTAGGCGCCAGCCATGTACACCTGAGCTGGCAGGTTTGAATCCAGCCTGGACCCACCAAACACAACAATGATGGCTGCAACCAAAAAATGGCGGGGCATTGTGGTGGGTGCCTGTAGTCCCAGCTACTTGGGAGGCGGAGGCAGGAGACTCACTTGAGCCCAGGAATTGGAGGTTGCTGTGAGCTGTGATGCCATGGCACTCTATCCAGAGTGACAGCTTGAGGCTCTGTCTCAAAAAAATAAATAAATAAAATAAAATTGTGATTCCCTTTTAAAATAATAATAATAATAATGTATTATTGGTTGAAATTTGCTATGAAAATAGATCTCAAATGTTCTCACCATACACACATAAACACAAACAAATGGTAACTAGCTAATAAGATGGATATGTTTGTTTGCTTAACTGTGGTAATTATTTTACAAGGTATGTGTATGGATACCATAACATGACATTGTACAATTTAATTATATTTAATTCTTATTTGTCAATCATGTTTCAATAAAGTTGTGAAAATAAGAGTAATAAACTCAATTATTCTTGAGACTGAGAAAACATTTTATGATCAAATGATTTCAAAGATATTGAGTATAATTTTTTAAGAATAACTTATATCTTCACACAAAAATTTGTATGTGAATGTAGCATTATACAATACCCCCAAAGTGGAAACAACTCAAATTTTCATCAGTTGATGAATGGAAAAATAGAATGTGATATATCCATAGAGTGGACAATTGTCTAACACAAAATGGAACAATGTACTAATCCCATACTACACCATGCATAAACACTGAAAACATTATGTCAAGTGAAAGAAATCACAAACTACAATATAGTGTTGATTCCATTTACATTAAATGTAAAAATAGATAAATCCGTAGAGATCAAAAGTAGGTTGATCTTGGGGTAATGAAAATGTTACAAATTTGACTGTGATGATGGTTGCACAGCTCTGTGAAATACACCAAAAAAAATCAATATGGCTGACTTCCTGCTGGCAGTTCTCATCTAAGTAACCTGCATTAGGACAGCAAGTGGTTAGGGTCCTCATTGCCTGCCAATGTGTCTTTGCAGCTGTCTCCATACATCTCTAACTCCACATTTAACCCTAGTTTTCTCATTTTCACTCTTTCATCTAGCTAGCCTTGACTATACTCAATGTGAAGTGCATTTTAACTTCTTAAGACACACACATTTCATATATTTGTATATATCTGTATTTATATTTATTTACTGATTTTAGAAGACTCCAAGAGGTATAAGATGAGGTGCTTGCTCAAGGTGAAACAGACAAGAAATTTAAAATTACAGTCTAGGGACTCAAAGTCTATTTATAACACTATTACTAAAACCATGTCTAATTTTTATTGAAAGTATAAAGGTAAATCTTTGCCCATCACATCTGTTTATTCATTTCTTCAGAACTTTATCAGAGTCTTTTCTGAAAATTTCTAAAACATGACAATAGCAGCAGTTCATTTGTTTTAATTCCTTGCTTTGAAGGAAATCAAATGAACAATGAAATAAATGAATACAAAATCTGATTTTTTTAAAGTGAAACAGTAATAATTATACTTTGAACAATTTTATTAGATGCCAATCTGATAACAATACACTCTATGTTGTGTTTTATAACAGTATTATTATTGTTTTCTAAAAATTTAGTTGTATTTTGTACTTTAAATCCTAGGAAAATTTCTTTAAGATGTATTTATCAAATGTAATAGTTAATTTTCTGTGTGTACCAAGAGATGACTCAGATCGGAAAGCAGATATGCCTGCAAAGGTATTTCAGGAACAGATTAGTATTTGAATCCCCAGACAAAGTAAAAACAACAGTTCTCAACAATGTGGGTAGGCCTCAGTCATGCTCATGAGGGCCTAAAAAGAACAAAAAGGTGGGGGAAGGTGAATTCTCTCAATTAGAGCTGGGACGTTGACCTCCTCCTGCTCTTGGTGCTTCTAATTTTCAGGCCTTCAGATTCAGACTAGAATCCATACCATAGTCCGTCTACCTCTCACCAGCTTTCCTGGGTCTCCATTTGTCAAATGCCAGACTCTCAGCCTGTATAATCACATGAGACAATCGATTCTTACAATAAACCCTGGCTAATACGTTAACATCATTTTATAAATGACTTCGTAACCGTATGTATCAGGATATATTAGCTTATCTAAGATCTGAGATTGCCATCAATATTGAAACTATCTTGAAAAAAAAAATCCTAAAAACATATGAGGTCTGACAAGTTACAAACTCATTCTATAAAAAATGCTCCATACCTCACTGCTGAATATCACTATAGGCATCTTCAAAGTACTCCCCGTGGGAATCTGGTGACTACAGTGAGATTTGGAAATGAGGTATGGAGCATTTTTTCTAGGATAAGTTCACAAACTTAATTGTCAGACCTCATATAAAATTACTTTAGGGGAAAAACAGGCCAAGGAGTAGCATTATTGGTGAAAGTAGTTTGGGTGGGTACTAAAAGGGAATTTTTCATTATTGGTGAAAGGAATTTGACTGTGTACTAACAGGGAATTTTTATGTTGATTGAAGTGGTCAGAGTTAAAATCATATTATTGAGCCAAGAGGAATCTTTGGAAAATTCACGTGTATAACACAAAAAGGAATCTTAACTGATATTTTTCTATCAGTAATTTGAAATTTTCTTAGAGAAAGCTTTTATTTCTTAAAATCATTGTGTATTTTGTTGCTTTGTGGGGGACTAAACAATGTTTAATGCTTTGGGGATCATGTGTAGGATATAAGACTAGTATAACAAAGCCTCTGTAAAATGCTATGGCAATTTTCTGATACTAACACAGTGACAATAAACAAAGTAAATAGAAGACAGTCAAGTAGCTGCCTAGCCTTTTCCTTTACTGGCAAGATTATGTGTCAACACCCTAATGGCTTTGAAGGATTTGCTTCTTTCTGGAGTTCAAATTACAACTCTAAATAGAGAAGAAGCAATTCACTTCCCAGTGAGGAAGGCATTTGAATTAGACAATAAAATAACAGATAAGAGGACTCTGTCCTAAATATAAAGTTTTATTTTGCCAGGGTGAATCACTGAAAGCATTCAAAAGGCCATGGGCAATGAAACTGAGATTTGAAAAGTAATTTGAATCATAGAAAAAATAAACAGTCCAGATAACAAAAAAAAGAAAGAAAGAAAAATGAATGCAGTATTTGTAATGGAGAGAGTAGCTAAGCATATTAAACCTAAAATTCTTTGTAAAAAAATTTCTCCAACTGAAGAATGACTACGGAAGCCAAACTTTCTTTGCAATTCTCATTATAAGTTTAAAGAATGGATGATAACATGTGGTGATCTCATTCATGCCCACAGCTGTAAATATCTATAATGTTAAAAGAAATCCCAATTTTATTTTGTCAGCTAGGTTTTCTTTATCTCTTGGATTTCAGATTCTTCTATTATGTTGCCTATTTTACAATGTCATTATAATACATACAATTGTCAGTATAATACATGATAAAAATCTAACATTTAATATGTCCAAACAGGACTCCTGACCATCTCCCCCAAAACTATGCTTTTCATAACCTTTTCCATCTCAGCAGATGGCAACTAGAGTTTCCAACAGGTGAGGCTCTTCTTATAGCTGAATCTCAAAACCTTGGTATTGTCTTGATTCTTTTCTTTTTCTCATTTCCTATGGAATATGAGCACTTCTCAACACCTCCACTACTCCTACCTTATTCCAACCCACCATTATTCCTCAGGTTACTTATTATACACGCTCCCTAATGGATTCTACTTGGCCTATTTCCAACCTTGCCTCCCACATCTCCACCCAGACTCTCCCAACATGATGTCCAGAGTTAAGTCTTTTATTACAAAAGTCATATTACAAATGCTCAAAACCCATCTGCTCAAAACCTCCAATGTCTCCCCTTGCCACTCTCCCCGCTGTGTGTATGTATACACAGTAAGAGACAAAGCCTTTAAAATGGCTTCCAAAGCTCTGAATTCTTTATTTCTAATATAAAGAGACCTTCTACTATTCATCCCTTGCCATATTCTACTAAAACCACATTGGCTTTCTCATTTTTTTTTTTCAGAGTTTTTGACCAGGGCTGGGTTTGAACCCACCACCTCTGGCTTATGGGGCTAGCGCGCTACTCCTTTGAGCTACAGGCACCACCCTGGCTTCCTCATTTTTTCTTAATATGTCAGGAAAGCTCTACGACTGGAACTTGCTAGTGGCTGTTCCCTATTCCTAGAATGCTCTTTCTTCATAAATCCTTATGACTAATTCTCTAATCTTTTTTTTTTTTTTTTGAGACAGTCTTAATGTCGCCCTCAGTAGAGTGCCGTGGCATGTCATAGCTCACACCATCCTCAAACTCTTGGGCCTAAGTGATTCTTTTGCCTCTGTCTCCCAAGTAGTGGGACTACAGGCACCCGCCACCATGCCCAGCTGTTTTTTGTTACAGTTGTCATTGTTGCTTAGCTGGCCTGGGCGGGGATTGAACCTGCCATCCTTGGGGCTTGGGGCTGGTGCAATAACTGTGCTATGGGCACTCAGCCTAATTCTCTATCTTTTTCAAATTTTGTTTAAATATTAACTAATCAACTAACATCTATTCCTTAACACTGCTTGGAGCATCATTAACAAATCAGTGTCTACACTTAGAGAATCATTAACAAATTAAGAAAAAAAGAACAATAACATTTAGAAATTTAGCTTATGGGGGACAGAAAAAAACATACAAAATAAATTAAAAAAATAATACACTATCTAGAGGAGAATAAGTATTACGGGGTAGAAAATAAAAGCCAGTACTAAACTAAGTTCTTGACAATAATCTGCACTTAGTTATATGGTAGTCTAATTCCACTCTCTTTCCACCCAAGATAACTATCACCTGTAAGTCCAGATCAATAAATTCCCCTGACTTTTTATGTAATTTCATTACTTCTATATATCCTTACAATTATAATTATTGTAGTTGTACTTAACTTTATACACAGCATCACAGTGCATATAATTTTAGGCTTATGTTATCATTTAACATGAACATTCCTGGAAAATTATTGTCTCCTTCTATGGTTTGTTTGTTCAGTAATGTTTGGTGGTGTCTGTATTTTACAGCTTATCTGCCCGCTCTCCTGGTGCTGGGCATGGGGTTGTTTTACACTATTTCTATCATATGTGGTATTATTCTTGTTTGTCTCCTTTTATTTAGGCCCTCTTGTCATAAAATTTCAACTTTTTTTATTTCCTTTTGTTAGGGCCACAGGTTCTAAAATTGGTCTGAAACTTGACATATTGAGCAATATCAGGCTCGTCACAGAGATCTCCTTCCCCCATGTTGAACACCTGACTTATGGGGGGGTTGCTACCTAACTCCAATGAGCTATCGTTTATTCTGAAAAATCTGCGGGAGTGGCTCTGACAGTGTCTGTCTGCCACTTGCAAACCTTTACTACAGAGCCCCAGTCCCCTACCCTAGAATCTGCCCCCACCACCTACCATGATCATCTTTGGCATTTAGCTAACAAAGAGTTTGCTTTGGGGCTAAGGTAATGAGGGCAGAAAAGAAGTTTTAATTTCTTCTGGATTAGATGGGAGAAAGTAGGCCTGTGGCTACTGAGGACAGCTTCCAAATTTATCTATTTGGAAACAGAAAAGCTATTTTTCCACTAAAACAGTATAATGGGTAGTTCTCACTGCTTTTCAGTTCCTAAATATTGTTAGGACTATAAATCAGTTATATTATTTCCTAGGAAATGTATTCTGGGTCCAAAATAACCTATTTACAAATGACCTTTGGAACATAACCTGTTTACAAGTTAGGGACTCTGAATAATGCATCCCAGAGCTAAATGCAAATAGTTTTTCATTATCTGTTGTTATGGATCATCTGCTTCATTGCTTCTCTTCATTAGCACCGATAATAGAGACCTAACTGAATTACTGCTTTCAAGCATATCCATTACTTTTGTTCTGTACTATACAACTTTCCTTGAGTCTTTAACAATATTTCCAGCTTGATGTTTCAGCCCTCTATTTTTGAATTAAAAAAAAAAAACCCTAATGTAATAGTGAGCTCCATAATATGCCAGTAACAGACAAAGTGAATCTACTTTGCCTCCTTACCCTTATGGTGTACAAGGGGGTGTCAGGGTCTTCATGGCCCTTAGAAATAGAGCATGTTTCTAAGAAGTTTATCAAATATATAATGAACACCTATTATGTGCTCAGCATTCTTGTAAGTGTTAGAGATACTTACAGGGATGGTTCATGCTCTTACATTCAAGTGGTATAGGTGACAGTGAACATTTTAGAGAGTAAAGCATGCAATGTAGTATATAAAACTGGTCATGCGATAGTGAGGTAATGTAATGCATCAAGACAGATTGTTTTAGGTACAGTGATCAAGGAAGTCCTCTGTGAGGAAGTGATATTTGAAATGCATCTGAATAGTGAGATGGGGCTAAACACGGGCAGAATGGGACATGACAGAGAAGAGCAAGTTTGAAGGCCCTAGAGTAGAAATAGTTTTGGTATGCTCAAAGGACAAAATAAGGTCAATCAGGGCATTAAATATAGGAATCCTTTTTTTTTAATAGCTCCATGTTTACAGTTGGTGAAGGCTATTTAAAAATCTGCTATTTAAAAATCTGAATATGAAAAATAAAGAGATGAGGGACAAGACAACAGGTCCAGATAATAGCAAGCAATGTGAACATGTAAAAAGAAATAGACTATATGAATGAGAATACACATCCCATGCTTTCAAGACAACCCATACTACTTGTTTTTATTGCTAAGATAAACCTAACTAACATTTACAGAACTTTTACTCTGTGCCACGCACTCTTCAAACAACTATAAGAAGTAACTCATTTCTTCTTCGGAGCTCTCCGTATGTGGGGAGATCCTATAAAAGTATGTCTTTTAATGAATGAGCTAATTTTAGCACAGAGGACTTTAGGAATTCATCTATGTTCAAATAGGCAGTACACCATGACACTGGGATCCACATCCTTGCAGTGTAATTAATCATTACAGTTTATAATCCAGAACTTGAGTTGTAGTCAATTGCAAAAAATGGTCACTAGTTTTTGATCTCTCTGTTATGAATATCCTTTTGCATTGTGACTTGTAGCTATTACCTTTAAGAGATGAGGTCATTCAACCACCTAGGAATCTGTTTGACCATGTGACTTGGTCAAATAAATAAATAGAGAGAATTAATCAAAATGTGCTGTGCTCATGATTCCTTGTGGTCCAGTAACTTTATCTTAACAAAACTTACATCCTGAAGTTTATCAAATATAAAAAATAAAAGAAGAAATACCTAATACATTGTTCATTGCATGAAGTAAGCAAGTTCTTTCCAACAAGGTCAGCAAAAACAGATATTGCATTCTCCAGAAGATTTGCTTATCTGTTCAAACCTACCAACCCTTGTTTGGCCTACCAAGACACTTGATAAAGCATAGAGTTAGTGGAACTTCTAGCCAACCTCATTTGCTATTTTTATCTGACATGTAATTTCAATGTATAATCAAATAATCCAATAAGAATGCTGATAGTTGGGTGGTGCCTGTGGCTCATCGAGTGGGGCACCGGCCTCATATACCGAAGGTGGAGGGTTCAAATCTGGCCTCTGCCTGAACTGCAAAAACAGAAAAATAGCAGGGCATTGTGGCGAGCACCTGTAGTTCCAGCTACTCAGGAGGCTGAGGCAAGAGAATCGCCTAAGCCCAGGAGTTGGAGGTTGCTTTGAGCTGTGATGCCACAGCACTCTACCAGGGGTGATAAAGTGAGACTCTGTCTCTACCCTCTTTCCCCCCCAAAAAGAATGCTGATAGTGAATATCATGGCTGATGTCAGCATTAGAGCTTGCCTGATTTCATTAAAAACTATTTTACAGCATTTTGTATGTAAAGTTCATCATGGATACCTTTTGACTAAAGAAAGTACAACATTGATAATGTCCAAGGAAAGATGTTAGCCAGTGAAAATATCAGCCACCCCTGACAGAAAAATAAAAGAAGAAATACCTAATACGTTGTTCATTGCATGAAGTAAGCAAGTTCTTTCCAACAAGGTCAGCAAAAACAGATATTGCATTCTCCAGAAGATTTACTTATCAAATCTACCAACCCTTGTTTAGCCTACCAGGAGTTACTTCAATATTTTTCTCCTAGATTTAAGGATATGGCATTAAAAATACCCAGGAAATATTTAAATATTCATTAAATGAAGTTCAAATGTATTACCATTGCACACCTCCTAATTCCCCAATATTCACATGATTGTCTGGTATTTTCCTAAGATTCAGGAGAAGATGGCAGTTATCCTGTTATTGCATTTCCAGCAGGAACTGTGAATTACAATAAAGACAAGATAGGACAAGTGGGTTCCAAAAGAGTCAATTTCAAGAAAAGTGAGAAACTATTGTTATGAAATTGAAAAGGAACATTTTTCAGACATTCCTGATGTCACGAAAAAAGCACAAAAGAAAGTGAAATCATCATAGGCAATTGATGTGGAACTGAGAAATCAAATTTTCTCAGGATAGTCACTTCCTGCCTAAACACTCCACAACAACTCCCTGTAGATGATAAGGACATTCAGTCTGCATCATGTATAAATGAGACTAAGTACAGAATGAGAGATAAGAACACTGCATTTTAATCACTATTAAATACACTGTGCCAGCATTTGTATTAATAATCATTATACCTACCTCTGATACCTTTTTCCAGAAGATGCACCATGCTAAAGTTAAATGCTTAAACTGTATTCTCTTCATTCATAAAGATCTCAGTGCACATTATTTCAATTTGTGCTATAAATGTACATCATGCTTCTCTCACTAAATATATTTTTTATTAGATCATAACTGTGTACATTACTGCATTTATAGGGTACAATGTGCTGATTTAATATACAATTTGAAATGTTTACATCTAACTGGTTAACATATCATTCACCTCACTTACTAAATTGTTGTGCTAACATATATACTCTACTATTAATATACTTGACATGTAGGCTTGCAACATGCACAGTAGGTGAGGTCCCACTGATTACCCTCCCTCCACCCATCTCACCCCTGCCCCCCATTGCCCTCCTCTCCTCTCCTTTTTTCTGGGCTATAATTGTGTTTTATCTTTCATATGAAAATATGGGTGATTATATATTGATTTCATAATTGTATTGAGTACATTGGGAATTTTTTTTCTGTTCTTGAGATACTTTACTAAGGAGCATATGATCCAGTTCCATCCATGTAAATATAAAGGAGGTAAAGTCTCCATCTTTTTATAGCTGCATAATATTCCATTGTATACATATACCACAATTTTTTAATCCATTTATAGGTTGATGGGCACTTAAGCTGCTTCCATGACTTGGCAATTATGAATTGGTTTGCAATAAACATTCTTGTGCAAATGTCTTTGTTGTAAAGTGACCTTTGGGAATTTACCTAACAAAAGATGTGAAAGATTTCTATAAAGAGAACTATGAAACTCTGAGAAAAGAAATAGTTGAAGATGTTAACAAATGGAAAAAACATACCATGCTCATGACTTGGAAAAATCAACATTTTTAAAATGTCCATAATACCCAAAGCTATATACACATTTAATGCAATCCCTTTTAAAGCACCACTATCATACTTTAATGATTTGGAAAAAATAATAGTTCATTTTATATGGAATCAGAAAAAACCTTGAATAACCAAGACAGTACTCAGAAACAAAAACAAATTAGGAGGAATCATGCTACCAGACTTCAGGCACACTATAAATCCATAGTGATCAAAAAAGCATGGTACTGGTTCAAAAATAGGTAGATGTATGGAACAAAATAGAGAACCCAACTACTTATCATCAATTGATCTTTGATAAGCCTATCAAAAACATAAATTAGGGGAAAGATTCCCTATTTAACAAAAGGTGCTGGGTGAACTGGCTGGCAACTTGTAAAAGACTGAAACTGGACCTCTACTTTTCACTATTAACAAAAATTGACTCTCACTGGATAAAAAGATTTAAACTTAAGTCATGAAACTATAAAGTTTCTTGGATAGAGTGCAGGGGAAACACTTGAAGAAACTGGCCTGGGAGAATACTTTATGAGGAGGACCTCCTGGGCACTTGAAGCAACACCAAAAATACATTACTGAGATCTGATCAAACTAAAAAGTTTCTGCACAGCCAAGAACACAGTAACTAAAGCAAACAGAAAGCTCTCAGAATAGGGGAAGATATTTGCAGGTTAGGTTTCTGATAAAGGTTTGATAACCAGAATCCACAGAGAATCCAAACTTATTAATAAAAAAAGAACAAGTGATCCCATTTCACTGTGGGCAAGAGACTTGAACAGAAACTTCTCTGCAAAGGACAAGCACATGAAAAAATGCTCATCATCTTTAATCATCAGAGAAATGCAAATCAAAACCACTTTGAGATATCATCTAACTCCAGTAAGATTAGTCCACATAATAAAATCCCCAAATCTACAGATGTTGGTATGGAAGTAGAAAGAAGGTAACACTTCTGCACTGCTGGTGGGAATGCAAACTAATATGTCCTTTCTGGAAAGAAGTTTGGAGAACACTTAGGGAACTAAAAGTAGACCTGCCATTCAATACTGCAATTCCTCTACGCAGTATATATCCAGAGGACCAAAAATCACTAAATATGTTTCTTACATATGGCACAATGGAAGTGAAAAACTTTTTCAAAATCATCTACAAGAATAGTGTTTGAAGGCAATCTCAATAATAACAGCTAGTGCTTTTGTGTTTCAGCTTATCATTAGAACATTATAGCTATATAAAATGTTTAGCAGATTTTCCATATTTTTTTGTGGAAACAATGTTTTGAGAAAACAGAGTAATATTCCTCATACTTGATTTTATCAACTTATCATTTCACTCTGAAACCACCTGTCCCTGCATAATTGCTTTTAATTTTTTTATGATTCTCAGGATAGTTCAAGACAAATACATTCATGAATAATAAACAGGGAAATAATTCTCTCTCTCTCTATCTCTCTGGACAAGTCTTGCAAAATCTGTACCAGATGTAGAAAACTATTCGGACCCAGTTGGCATTTTTCTTTCTAAGCTACACTCTAAGGACTTAACAGGATTACAAAAGAAAGGAAGCATGTTTTGTTTTTGTTCACATTTTCAATGCAATGACAAAACTTAAATCCTTCTAGAACAGACTTTCATCAAATTATCTGATTTAGTTATCTTGATAAGTTTCCCTACTCTATCCTCTAGCACTAGTTTATTGATGAGAAGACTGCGATTGTACAAAAAGTGACAACATATTTTTTCAGTGTTAAAGAGAGAACTAGCCCTATGACTTCCGATCTCTCTAAGGAATCAGGATGTAGTTGTTCAACCAATAGTTTTACAAGAGGGACAGAGAGAGCGTCTGGATTTCTAGGGACTTACTTCACCTAAAAAGCTTTCCTTTTATAAGTTTTATTAACACATATTTAGGTTTGTGTAGTGATAATTAACATTCCACTGGAAAAATATATAAAGGTAATGAATGATATCACTCCATGCTGCAACAGAGGATATTCTGATTCCATGAGTATTTACGGATTTTATTGATAATAATGATCACCTTAATACAGGGGAAGTTAGAACATAATAAATAGGAATTAATGGTTGTCTTAATTAAAGTAGGTCACAGTGTAGCCCATCTCAGAGTGGTAAAATGACTTTTGCAGTCATTACATTTTAAGGGCTGTGTCAAGTAACATATACTCTACATTTTTAAAAATATATTTTAAAGATATATATATATTTTTTATTTTTGACCAGAGAAGATACATGTTGACTTCACTGCTTGAATAACTTTTTGAGATAAAGTTGAAACTTGGCACAATTCAAAAATACTGGCTCAGTGAGTAGGGCGCAGGCCCCATATACTGAGGGTTGTGGGTTCAAAAGTGGCCCTGGCCAAACTGCAACAAAAAAATAGCAGGGTGTTGTGGTGGGCACCTGTAGTTCCAGCTGCTCGGGAGGCTGAGACAAGAGAATTGCCTAAGCCCAGTAGTTGGAGGTTGCTGTGAGCTGTGACACTATGGCACTCTACCGAGAGCAACAAAGTGAGACTCTGTCTGAAAAAAAAAAAAAAAAGAAAAAAAGATAATTGAAAATAGAGGAAAACTTTTAGTTTTAATTGCTACTAAATTCTAAATATTTTCTGTCAATAGCTCATTTTTTTCCGTTTATACAGTCGTTACCCCATCCCCATCAGCAGTTTCTTCTTCCCTAGTTTCAATTGCTCTCCATCAACAGCGTTCCAAGAAGAATGAATGAAAAATTCTAAAAGTAAACAATTTGTAAGTTTTAAACTATGTGGTGCTACTGAGAATGCGATGAAATCTCCCATGGTCTTGTTTCTCCCTGCCTGAAACATGAATCATCCCCTTTTCTAGTGTGTCTGAGCTGTGTCCATTACCCTCCCTTTGTCCAGTGTATCCAAACTGGACACACTGTCCTCCTGTGTGTAAGTTAGCGGCGGTTTCTGTTAGCAGATTGTGGCTATGCCAGTGTTTGTGTTCAAGTCACCCTTGTTTTACTAATTAATGGCCTCAAAGTGCAAGAGTAGTAATGCTGCCATATTGCTATTACTCTTTTTTAGTATTACTGTTTTTAATCTCTTACTGTGCCTAATTTATAGATTAAACATTATCATAGGCATGTATGTATAGGGGAAAAAACATGGTCTATATAAGGTTGGGTACCTCTGCAGTTCAGGGATTCACTAGGGGTCTTGGAAAGCATCTCTCCCCACACACATAAAGGGAGAATACTAGATAAAGCACATATCTGCCATGCATATATTCTGTTCTTATTATAGTGAACTAATTCAGTATACATCTAATAAAAATATTGAGATATGAGAAACTAATAAAATGCTCATTTTACTCTGCATAATTTTAAGATAGTTAAAGACTGTTTTCACTACAGAAACTGTTCAATTTTTAAAAATGTTTTTCTCTGGTATTGCTTGCCAAACCCAGCAGATTCGTTTGCTTTGCATGTTTCTTGACCTCTGGCAGACAGGACGTCAGAAATCAATGCACCTTAGTGTGGCCATGGGAGCCAGCATCTCAACCCTGCAGCTGCTAATGTGCAAAGCTATTTACATACGAACAATTCCTGTTTTCCTCTTGGCCACCCTTGTGTACACTCTGCTGTGTCAATCAGTTGCATATGTTTTCACAGGAGGCAGCATCAAAGTAGTCGCCCTCTACCATATGTGACGATGCCATATGTGACTCCATCTCTTTTCCATTTCTTTCCTGAAGATGAGTACATGAGATTCATTTTCCCCACACATTTTATTTCACATGTAAGATTCGCCACAAATGATTTCTAGGTTGTCCACGATTTTAACCACCATCAAGGCTTTGAACCACCTCCAGGGCTTTGGGCTTCAAGATAAGATGCTAACAAGTTGTCAACAGAATTCCAACAGCTAGGTCATTATGCTGGTACTCACTATTCACATTTTGTCCTAATTTTCACTTTAATGAGGTGTCAGGTTTCAGCAATCCAAACCACATCTACTTTCAATGTAAAATCTCAAGAGATGATAAGATGAAGATGTTCACTCCTTACTCTTGGAAAATGTTCTGAAATCTAGGTTGTTCCTGATCCTTTGTTGTGATTGACTTTTGAGACATGCATTTGCTAATGAGAAAGCTGCTTTTGCTGACACCTTTATAAATTATATATTAGTGCCTGAAATAGCAAAAGGAAGAATTTTGCTGCAATTTAAGGGTATTAGCTAGCTGACCTGAGACTACCTAACGGCAACTGTGACAAAGCTTTATAAGCTTGTTAAGGAAACTAGAACAAATAAGGATAAGCACTGTTTTGTTACTATCTGGTGATGTGCTAATATGCTTCTATCAAAGTTCTGGTACATATTGGTCCAAAAGTACAATTTGGCTTCATTGTTAAGTGGTGATATATGATCTCAAATCCCATTATTGGCAGCTAGCCATTATTTGGTTGAATTAATAAACAGTCATTCAACATTATGATAAGTACATAAGGGCCTATACGCAGAGAGAGAATGTCTGAACACAGACACATAACCTTTTAATGCATGGAAACTGGCTCGGCGCCTGTGGCTCAGCAGGCTAAGGCGCCAGCCATGTAAACCTGAGCTGGCGGGTTCAAATCCAGCCTGGGTCCGCCAAACAACAATGATGGCTGCAACCCAAACAAAAATAGCCAGGCGTTGTGGTGGGCGCCTGTAGTCCCAGCTACTTGGCAGGCAGAGGCAGGAAACTCACGTGAGCCCAGGAATTGGAGGTTGCTGTGAGCTGTGATGCCACAACACTCTACCCAGGTGATAGCTTGAGGCTCTGTCTCAAAAAAAAAAATGCGTGGAAACTACTTCCAGGAGTAAATAGTGCCCTACAATATGAACATTTGCCCAATCTGTAAAGTACTCTAATTTCTTTTGAAGAACCAAGAAGGGATAGAGTTGAAGAATTTTTTTTACCATAAAGAGTGAAAAAAGAGCTTTTCATTTTCATTATTTATATTTATGTTTTAACCCATATAATTCACAAAGATTTTGATATGATTTTTGCTGTTTATATTTACTCATCTCTAAAATAGTTTAAATATGCTTGAACTTTGAAGTCAGTTAATATGCCTATCCACTTCACATTTCTGAACATTTAACTAAATTGTTCTAAAAATTGCTTAATGTGTGGCATAGTGAGTAGGGGCAGGTTCAAGCCTGGCCTAGGCCTGCTGAACAACTATGACAATGACAACCAAAAAATAGCCGGGTGTTGTGGCAGGTAGGTATAGTCCCAGCTGTTCGGGCGACTGAGGCAAGAAAACCACCCAAGAGTTGAGGTTGCTCTGAGCTGTGATGCTACAGCACTCTACTGAGTGTGACACAGTGAGACTCTGTCTCCAAGAAAAAAAAAGATTGCTTAATGTATGCACTGCTGTTTATTATCACAAATACATTGCAAATTTTCCAACCTAGAACACATCAAGGCTTTAGTTGATTGACAGGAGATAAAACTCCTTTCATATTCTTTTAAAAATATTAAAAAAAAATTAAAAATAAATAAAAATAAAAATATTTTTAACAATATATTTTATTTCTGGCTGCATATAGATATATGAACATGAATAAAAATAGTAATAATTCTCCAATAAACAAAAACTGGTAATAAAGGCTATCTATATTCAAGGTATACATAAATGTAGCTAACATAACTAATCAGAAAAAATAGTACTTTTATATTTAAAGAAAACTCTTATTTCACATTCTTAATTTATTAAACATCTCAATTTTTTCTACAAATTAGTTTGCTAAATCTAGTTATACTTACATGTACATAGAAGCTGCCAAGTTCAGTAACAGCCTTTGACATGTGGTTCTGAGTATTTGCTGAGTAGCTGCCAGATACTTTTGGCTCTTTCCTAAATTCATATAAACTTCATTTCTCTTTCACTCTGCTCAATTTCAATAATTCTTTATACTTTTTATCCTTTAATATTACTTATTTTTGCAACAATTTTAAATTCATATGAAATTTAAATTAGCTTATTGGTTTTATAATTTTTTATCTCAAATAGATAAAATACCAGGTGATAAACTTGTTCCTATATTATATATATAAAATATCACAATATACTGCTTAAAAGTTTAAACTATTGTGCTATATGATATGTTTTCCATGCTCATTGGTGTATCAGAAATAAACAATATTTTACTTTATTAATGCATTGTTTTTCTTAACAAGCTATAAACGATCCCTGTAGTCTTTCTCAATAAATACTTAAATCTTTCATTAAGCTTCTTCCTTCGTGGAACTATATAAACAAAAACACTGCTCTATCAATCTCACTTAGTGAAGCATAATAATAGTGAAATCGGTGTCTTAGAAAAAAATACATTTATCCAATCTCTTTAATAACCTCTGAACAACAAAACCTATAAGGAAATATTTTTTCTATTCTTCACAGGATGTGCTGAATCAAAGAATTTTCATTAAAACTAATATGAAATGACAGAAAGGAGAGAAAAGGAGAATGGTCCTTGTTTATTTTCGTTATTTTTGCCACACATCATGTATTGATAAAGCCATTTTAAGAGACGTAAGCATGATATAATACAGTGGAATTGACGTTTTTCCATAACCACAGGCACATCTTTACATCTGCAGTGATATTCTTTTGAAATAGCTACCTGCAGTTAATTTCAAGTTCCCATTGATCTTTGGTGGCCTAGACAAGTTAAAGTGATAATAAAGAAGACAGCCGGAATTGTCAGCATACCAAACAAGGTATGAAAACTTGGGCATGCACAAACATTCATCTCTGGTAATGTACAGCGGCAGACACTAAATTTAAAAGCATATTGCTTATTTTCCAACCTAGAACACATCAAAATGTGAAAAAAAAATGCTGTTTTTTTTTTCTTTTGTGAGGTTGCATTGCATAAACATTTATTTAAAGTAGTAGAAATCAAGCAATTCAGAAAAAATAACTCAGATCATCTACTCTGTTTAAGTGTATCAAATAAAAAAGTTTAGAAGAACTAAAATAAAATTGGGCAATTTTTAAATTACATACATGCTGCTGAAAACATTTTCTTTTAATTCTTTCATCTCACTGCGCTGAGCACAGATGTAGAGAAAAAGTGTTCTTATGTATAATTCGGTGTGAATCTAAGGAGGCAGTAAATTCTACAGAGTTTCTGAAAGAGATTTAGGCAGCGAAGCAGATGGATCATTCTGGGTCATGTTAGACAGGATAAATATTATGGCCTCTCTTCTGCCACAGAAAATAGGAAAACCATACAGTTACATTGTCGATGTTCTTTGGAAATCGGCAGCTACTTTTAGGTAGGAAAGACTTGAAGTCTTTCACTTTTTTTTTTTAAGATTTTGAAATGGGCTATTTGTCAAGAAATGTTCTCTGTGATCGTTCTAACTAAATACCAACTAAAATCAATCTCCAGGCTCAGTCCCATATCTTTCCTGGCAGTGGACTGCTTTATAGAGCTCTTATTGACAAACAGTAAAGCCCCAATTTATAACTCTCTATGGTTAAATGGAAATAAAAATAAGAAAAGCTACTTCACGGGAAAAAGCAATTTGAAAGCGAAAAGATTTGTCCAAGTGAAAAGAAAAAACCCTAAGTGTGGCAAGTCAGCAACCCGCTCAAAATTAGAAGAGAAAAAATAATTTAGGCAAAGAATTTAAGTATTTCCTTTTCGAAATACTTAAATACTTTACCGTTTCAAAGTCAGAAAGTCAGACAAAGAATTTAAGTATTTCCTTTTCGAAATGCCTACACTGCTTCCGCATCCTTCTTAGTATATTACACACGGCCTGTGGGATTTGGCGGTCTAGGCTTGTCAATGTCTTATTTCTCCTTCGGCGTTGTCATTCTTCTGAGATGGAGTCAGATTTTCTACTAGCTTTCCAGAGCTGACTGTGCACATCTCTCTTAAACTCGGCATCGGTGAATGAATATCAGGTTGGTAGCTTAAAATCAATCACACTGAAAGTATTTAAGCCACAGAAAACAGCAAATGCTTCAAATGAGGCCTTTCTCCCCTGCCTCCCTGGAAAGCCAACTGTTAAAACTGACCTGAACAATACTGCTGTGTATATCATTACCGTATGCAGTGAAGTATATTTGTTAGAGATTCAAAAAATATTTTGAAATCAAGAATTAAATAAATTGATATTTAGAACTACATAAATATTTACACACATTTGAATTAGAAAATATGATTTGTTTATGCTTGAAATTATTTGAATAGGTATCTATACAAAGGATCTTTTAAAAATAGTTATAGTCAGGATGGAAAATAGTAAGGCAGGAAGTACAGGCTTGCAGGGGATGATCCATCTCTGCCACCACATGATGAAATACCTGCAAAGGTTTTGTTTGACTCCTCACCTCTAGGGGCTCTATGAGAAAATGAATTGAAACAGGGCAACTTAGCGTATTTATAAGGTACTATATAAATACAGAATGCAGAGTAAATGTCATTATTATTATAAGAGACTGCCTAAAAATAGAAGATAGATGGAAAAGACAAAGGCGGGTTCACCCATCAATGAGGATCAGAACTTGAACTCTTCATTCTCAATGCTGCAGAAGTAACAATGCCCACAATTATATCTAACTTATATATTTTTAAAATACTAACATGAAGATCCAAAGTGAAGAAATTCTGCTAGAAGACTTTGATGTTTGAGCAAGATGATAGAAAAGCAAAAGGCAACTTTCCAGGTCGGAAGTTATTAGTAATGTAAGTAAAACAAAGATGTGCACCAAGGTCCCAAAATATCACAGTTAAGGTTGGTGGTCTGGATGCTTCTTTTGACCTTAAGAAGCAAAAACTAAACTTAGCCATAGACATTTAAATGCTCTCAGTCCTGGAGAGTACTAACATGAAGAGGACTGCTGGGTTGTTTGCCTATGTATCTGAGATAGAATTATAAGTGAACAATATTTTAAAGACTTCCATTCTTTTGTGAGACAAGAAAAAGTAGATGGTATTTTTTGACAAAACCTTTGTACAAAGGAAAAAAATGCTTGATTTTTTCATATATTTTAAAGAATCTAATAGGAAAAATAGAGTGAATGTCATACATTTGAGAGATTTGTTCAATGACCAAGAATAGGACCGAGTATGCTTTTGTAACAGTATAGAGCAACATTTGCTGCTGGTGATACTACTTTGTTGATGACCATAAGGTGAAACATTTCCTCATAGTCTTATTGGCCTAGATTTCCCAACTTGAAGGCTGCAGATTTTTGCTTTGCCTCCTTTATGTCTATCCTAACACACAGAAAGCACTTGATTAATATTTGTCACATAAGTATCTAAGTGAATTACTTACTAAAGTCTCTGTCACATTATTTCAGGTGCCCAATCCCTTTAATAATTATTCTTCAATCTTGTTTTATTACTGTTGACCTTTTTTTTTTAATTTAAATTTTTTTTTAATTTTTTATTGTTGGGGATTCATTGAGGGTACAAGAAACTGTGTTACATAGGTTGCATTTGTTGGGTAAAGTCCCTCTTACAATCGTGTTTTGCCCCCAAAAGGTGTGGCACACACCAAGAGCCCACCCCCCTCACTCCTTCCCTCTCTCTGCTCTTCCTTTCCCCAACCCGCCCTCATTCTTTCTCTCTCTGCTCTCCCCTTCGCTTACCCCTACCGTGTCAATAATTGTCATTAATTGTCCTCATATCAAACTTGAGTACATGGGATTCATGCTTCTCCATTCTTGAGATGCTTTACTAAGAATAATGTGTTTCACTTCCTTCCAGGTTAATACAAAGGCTGTAAAGTCTCCATTTTTTTTAATGGCTGAATAGTATTCCATAGTGTACATATACCATAGCTTGTTAATCCATTCCTGGGTTGGTGGGCATTTAAGTTGTTTCCACATTTTGGCGATTGTAAATTGAACTGCAATAAACAGTCTAGTGCAAGTGTCCTTATGATAAAAGAATTTTTTTCCTTCTGGGTAGATGCCTAGTAATGGGATTGTAGGATCAAATGGGAGGTCTAGCTTGAATTCTTTGAGAGTTCTTCATACTTCCTTCCAAAAAGGTTGTATCAGTTTGCAGTCCCACCAGCATTGTAAAAGTGTTCCCTTTTCTCCACATCCACGCCAGCATCTGCAGTTTTGAGATTTTGTGATGTGGGTCATTCTCATTGGAGTTAGATGGTATCTCAGGGTGGTTTTGATTTGCATTTCTCTAATAATTCGGGATGATGAGCATTTTTTCATATGTTTGTTAGCCATTTGTCTGTCTTCTTTAGAGAAGGTTCTATTCATGTCTCTTGCCCATTGATATATGGGATTGTTGGCTTTCTTCATGTGGATTAATTTTAGTTCTCTATAGATCC
>CAUYON010004193.1:0-24473 GCA_963573935.1 Arctocebus calabarensis
TGATCACATCTCTATCCACAGAAACATTTATGTTAATATTGAATATATTAATTGTAAAATATTCTCTCTGTATTTCTTATGCATGTCTCCTTTATCACCAATTTTATTGTTGCTAGATTTATTTTTGTTGATAGTGTAGTCCTGGTATATTAACAACCCTTGTTATAATGCCTTTAGTTTTATGATCATACTGTACTTTATGTACTTCCCTGTGTACTGATAATATTATGCAAAAGAGTGATTAGACAATGTATATGTTCCTAATTTTAAAAACAAAGGAACTATTCATATGGGTTGAATTAATTACATCTACATAACTTACATTATTGTTAATGTGTTAATCATATTTTGTTGTTTTATTTTTAAATCGATATGCTTTATATAGATGATGCTGATGTCAAGGTTCCAGGTTACTTACATAGATTGTTTTGCCTGGAATTCTATGGATTTACATTTCCTATTTAGGTCTATATCTATTTTGAACTAATTTTTGTGCAAAGTGTGAATGAAGGTATAAATTCATCTTTCACTTGTGGACACCTTATTGTACCCCTGACATTAGTTGTAGAGACTAAAGTTTCTCCCATGAATTGCTTTTGCCTCTCTGTTGAAAATCCGGTGACTCTCCTTGTATATATTATGTTAGGCTCTCTAATCTGCCTCACTGACCTATGTAGCTATACTTTCACTAACTACACTGTCCTAATTACTATAGATGTCTTGATTACCATCTAATTTAATTAAATACCAAATCTTCGAATTGGGTCTTGTGAGTCTTTTGAACTTGTTTTTCTTTGTCATTATTGTTTATGTTGTTATAGTTTGTCTTTGTCTTCTGAATAAATTTTGAATTCACCTCATTGAGATATTGAATTGCAATGGCTCTATAAATCAAATTATTTGTGGATAACATCGTAGCAATATTACATTATTCAAATTATGAACATGTCTCTTTGTTTATTTACATCAACCTTGATTTTTTCAACAGTGTTTTATAGTTTTTAGCTGATGTCTACGGCACATATTCTGCTGGATTTGGTCAGATCTATTTCATTCTCTTTGGTACTATTGCATGTTTAAAACAATTTTGATACCAGTGACCAGTGTTGGTATATTACAGTTAAAATTTGTGTATAGATATTTTATACCACAACATTTCTAAACTAATTTATGAATTCTAAAACAAATACATGTTTCTTTGAGATTTTCCACATAAAAATCATGTCATTTATCCCAGCGCCCCAGCCAGCTAGCGTTGGCCGCGCCTCTCGGCCCAGAGGCCCAGAAGACCTCACCAAATGCAGTCTCAGATGGAGCGCGCCATGGAAACCATGGTGTTTGCGTTTCACAGATTTGCCAGGGATAAAGGGTACTTAACAAAGGACCTCAGAGTGCTCATGGAGAAGGAGTTCCCGGGATTTTGGAAAATCAAAAAGACTCTCTAGCCTTAGACAAAATAATGAAGATCCTGGACCAGAGGTGAGATGGCAAAGTGGGCTTCCAGAGCTGCTTTTCCCTAATTGCGGGTCTCACCATCGCGTGCAACGACTATTTTGTAGTACACGTGAAGCAGAAGTTAAAAAGTAGGCAGAACCGAGCAATTCCGAGCAATTCCTCTGCCCTGAAAAGGGTTCTCTCAAAGGATTGCTTCAAACGTCTGCCCCCCCCCGGCGTCTTCCCTTTTTAAGGATTTCATAAGCAGATCAGGATCCTTAAAATATATACAAATAAAATCCAACTCCCATTTGTCAAGCAGAGAAGAAAAAGTTAATTAAATCCCAGATGAGCTTTTGTTTTTTACATTGTTTGCATCCCCTTGCCCTCAATAAACATAATCCTTTTTTTAGTTCCAAAAAAAAAAAAAATTATGTAATTTGTAAATAAGGACAATTGATTTATTTCTATTCTTTATCTTGCTTTTTCGCATTAACTAGCACTTCCAGTTCTCAATCTTAAAAGAAAGACATAGAAAAATTTCTCCAAAAATGGTGAATGTATCTGGGAATGAGAAAAGGGGGTTATAATCTGAGCTGTATGGCCATGGCGAGCCACACGTGCATCCTCTGAGGGTTGGGTAGAGGGAAGCTCCTATTGAGAAAAGGGGTAAGGTCACAAGAGCTGCTTAGAAACACACTTTGATTTCAGAGGCTCAGAGTCTGAATTCTCAGTTTCCTGGTGATGTTAGCGTAAGTGGTCATTAGAGAGCATGCTATCTGAATTGCTGCAGTCCTAAAGAATATCTGCCTAGCAGTAAATCCTGTGATCCATGGTATGTGTATACATGTGAGATGGGCTGACCCTGTAAAGTAGGAGATGTGTAAAGGACATGGGGGGATTGCTTGGACACAGTCGTTATTTCAGAGTTGGAAGCATGAATCCCCCTACCCTGCGCCTTTCTCGTCCTATCCTGCTGGGGTCTGACTAATGACTTTATTTTCAGATCTGTAACTTTTATAAATTATCATTTTGAGGAGAAAGAGTGAGAGGAAATTCTTTCTTACTTGAGAAACTTGGTGGGTGTATCAGTCTGCTAGTTGTGCCGTAACAAAAAAGACCACTGATGGGAAGGCTTAATTTCCATGGGAAAAAAAAAAAAAAAGAGCTACGTGACAAATGTCAGGTAGTCGTTGCTACACATATTAAAAATAAAACATAATCCACAGGCAAGAAATGAATCCTAAAAAGATAACAGGATAAAATATGTGCAAAGAACACGAAAAGACAATTTGTAAGAAAAAAAGGAGAAATAAATATGGACAAAGAGGTGAAATATGACAAAAACTAGAGACATTTAATATCAATGTGTTCACTTTATCTTGATGTTTGAATATCATTTTAGAAACTCATAAAAATATATTGTTCTATATCAAAAATCTCTATTCGAGGGTAAAACCCTTTCTAAGGATGAGGAGATTTATAACTGTTCTCATCTGCCTGAAGAGGAATTTGACAATATATATTTATTTGTGACATACACATAAACTTTAACAATATAAATATAAATAGATATACATAGTATTAGGTTAATATTATTTGTGTAAAACGATATAAATACATTTACATGGCAGTTTCCACCATAGAATAACATTTTCCTTGATTCTGCTCATCATCAAGGACAAGGAGATGTTATTAAGTTCTTATAAACCAGGGTTAAGGATTTGTATAGTCTCAACCTCTAGATCCCTAATTGGTTTCTGAAATACCCTCCACTTCCCTGCCTCCATTCTCCTTTTTCTTATGTCTAGCTCCTACTCATATTGTTATAAGTGAAGAAAAGGGACTAAAGGGGTTATGGTCTTATCAAGTTTGTAGACTTTAATATGTGTTAGAAAAAAAATGTGAAATTAAGATCATCTTTTTCTAAAGCATGCATCTATACACAAAATCTTTATACTTAGTATTTGTTTAAAGTTTTCGGAATATAGCAGTGGACACATACAACGATCACATGCATACATTTCATATGTTTTTAGTTCTCATATCTGGGAAAGATTACATTCATTTTGTTTAACATGTTAGAACTATTGTTAAATCACTTTCATTCCAATCGTAAAATGAGCTACAGTGTTTGAAATATCTGATATTCTTGTTAGTAAATTTGTAAATTATTTGTAATTTGTAATTACATCTGTAAATTATTGCATTTGTCCATTCAATAACCTTAAAGTTCTTTTTCTCCTTTCTATAAAATGCATTTACAACTCATTTTACATATATAATAGAAAAAATAAATGATTATTATATAATTTGACCCTTAGAAAAACTTGAAGTTTATTCAAGCCAGAAATTATTTTCTAAGAAGGAAATTAAGATTCAGAGCTCTTCAGGTTCCATTTGCAGTATATCATGGTGCTGGCACTAAAATACCAGTAATTGGATGCCCTAAATTTTTTTCTATCATTTGTATATCTCCCCTAAAACTCATCTATAGCCATTACCTAAAACTTTGAAAAAACTACCTAAGACCAAGTAAAGAAATACGTAATATTTCTACCACTCACATGTGATTCAGTCCCTTACTTAAGAGTTTTATTAATTTTCTTTTAAATTCTAAAAATATCTGATAGCTTGTAGAGAGATATATTTTGAGTTTCTTGCACAATCCATAGCTTTATTTTTTACTTTTGATTTATTGATCATTTACATGGTTGCTTTATGTAACACAAAATTTAAAGATTAAATTTTTTTTTTTAAAAAAGGATACCATATTTCCACGAAAGGTTGAGAAGGTGAAAGTAGAGAAAAGCTCATTATATCCTCAGGTATCCTGTTGGAGTGATTCTATTTTTGGACAAGCAGAAATGATTTCTTTCCACTCCACTAGGATTTTAAACCATTAGATTTTGGGTGGCCATGAGTCATTACCTTAATCTCTATTTTCCTAAAAGCCAAATACATAAGCAAACCTCAAAGGTAGATGCTCTCTTGTGTATATATATATATATATATATAAAATACAACCAAAAAAATCTTTTGTATGATGTTCAAAATACTGAAGGAAAGCAATATAGCTGTCTAGTTAACTCAAAGTCTACTCCTTATCTTTAGTTAGCGTTTTCAAACTGTGTCTAAGTTTATGTTTTGCACCTGCATGTAAATCACACTGTTATTCACCTGAATAGCCTCTTTTGGATCATCTCCCAGATTGGAGCCATCTATACACAAAATTGCCTTTTTGGCAGGAGAAGTTCTACGTGAAGTAAATAGTCTTGATTGGTCGGTACATAAACCCATAAATGTACAGTTAGGAAAGGAAGAGTCTATACTATAATTGTCCAAAAGCAGGAGTTGGCAGTTATAGAATGAAATACTTTTATTGGACATTTCTATAGCAAGATGAAGACGAGATTGCAGTTTTCATTTAGTAAATGGAATAAATCCAACCCTGGTAATTTCCCATTCACTTGGAGATCTTTGTTGCCAGAGTATCATGAGAGAGATACCTACTCCAAATTGATTTGTATCACTGGAGCTGAGCCCCAACAGGCTTTAGGAGCTACACAAGAGCTTACTGATTTTGTTTTGTATTTATGTATTTATAAATATGTTACAACTTATTTTTATCTGGGTTAAGTGAGAGTGACTGTAGCAGTCTCCTTATGAACTTAACATTACATAATGTAGTTAAGAGCAAAGGTTCAAATTGCTTGCATTCAAATTTTGCTAAAAAGGTGGACTCATGTATTCAAGGACAACTTACTTGATCTTTACAGGATAAAGATTCTTCAGCCCTTATAAAAAGCATAAATTAAAGGCATGCCTAATAGGATATGTATGCAGCAAATGAGGCAGTAAAGGAAAATAATTAATAAATGACTTAAAATGCTTGTTTCTATGCTGATAGTGGTAAGAGAAGGTTAATATTCATATTAGTACATATTTTATATTCACTCAAATATTTCAAATTTAATATAATAATAGTTTTATCATATTATACTAATCTTTATCGTATTTTGTAGTTAAAGAGTTCAGGGACATTTAGAGACCTATACTTGCCAAGTAGAAGCAACAGACCCAAACAAAGACTTTTCCTATTGTTTATGATTTAGTATAGGGAGAAGCATTCCAGAGTTTAGGATTTTTTTCTTTTCTTTTCTTTTTTTTTTTTAGGATTTTTTATTTTCAAAACAAAAATTTCTTTCATGATTTGTCATGCCCTTGTCTTATCACTATGAACACCAGCTATCCTTCTTTATTATTATTATTACTATTGTTATTTATTAATCCAATAATAATAATAATTGAACATTTTACTGACTGTTTATATTATACCTTGTATAGTATAGGTCATATATTGCAATATATTTAATCTTTTTTTTTTTTTTTTTTTTTGTAGAGAAAGATTCTAACTTTATAGCCCTGGGTGGTGTGCCGTGGCGTCACACTGCTCACAGCAACCTCCAGCTCTTAGGCTTAAGCGATTCTCTTGCCTCAGCCTCCCGAGTAGCTGGGACTACAGGCGCCCGCCACAGCGCCGGCTATTTTTTTGTTTTGCAGTTCGGCCGAGGCCGGGCTTGAACCCGCCACCTTCGGTATATGGGGCCGGCGCCCTACTCGCTGAGCCACAGGAGCCGCCCAATATATTTAATCTTATGTATGAAGTTATCTAACTACTTTATTTTCATAAAATTATAACAGAAAATTCATCTTAATAGCTAGCAATATTTACTGTAATTATTTTCACTTAAAGGACTGGGTAAAGGTAAATATGGAATAAATTGTGGGTCATGTGTGATGTTGAAAAGAAAGAACTTGGGCAGTGCCTGTGGCTCAGTCAGTAAGGCGCCGGCCCCATATGCCGAGGTTGGCAGGTTCAAACCCAGCCCCAGCTGAACTGCAACAAAAAAAAATAGCTGGGCGTTGTGGCAAGTGCCTGTGGTTCCAGCTACTCGGGAGGCTGAGGCAAGAGAATCACCTAAGCCCAGGAGTTGGAGGTTGCTGTGAGCTGTGTGATGCCAAGGCAGTCTACCAAGGGTGATAAAGTGACACTCTGACTCTACAAAAAAAAAAAAAGAAGAAGAAAAGAAAGATAACTCTTACAATATAAAACATAAATAATAACAGTGATACATAAATAGTTAAGATAAAAATAAAATTCGATTTATCAACCAAGAATATTTATTGCTTTCTATAATAGGAAGAAATTCAATAGTAGCATGAAGAAGACTAGTTACTGGTAAAAGATTACTGGAAACTAATAATTTGGAAAAAATTTTGCTAAATATTATTCTTGCCCACTGAAAACTTTGCATACTAAAAAGTGTTTATTTTCAATATTTTCCTGATTTTAATATGTATCCAAAATTTCCACATTAATTACAGATTCATTTATTTATTATATATTAGAATTCACACTATAAGTCAAACACATTAAACACACAACTCTGGTCAATAAGAGCTTACAGTTTGCTTGAGAAAATATCTGTACTCAATGAAATGTAAAATATAAAATTTGACATATGCACTAAAGAATGCAGATTTATAAAAGAATCAAATTTTATGGACCTATGAAAATGAAACAAATCACTGAAATAGAAATAAATAGTATGTAATTGGTAAGAAATTTTTAAAAAAGCACTGAAATGCCTCAAAAACAATGGAGTCTATAGCTCAGCAGCTAGGGCACTGGCCACAGATACTGGGGATGGCAGGTTTAAACCCAGCCCAGGCCTGCCAAACAACAATGACAACTACGACAAAAAAAAAAAAAATAGCCCGGCATTGTGGCAGGCACCTGCAATCTCAGCTATTTGGGAGGCTGAGGCAAGTGAATCACTTAAGCCTAAAAGTTTGAGGAGGTTGCTGTAAGCTGTGACGCCACAGCACTCTACCGAGGGTGAAATAGTAAGACTGTCTAAAAAACAAAGGAAAGAAAAGAAAAAGAGAAGAAAAGAAAACAGTGGAGGAAATATTTCATGAAGACATACTAAATAGTCTCTAAAGCCACAAAAGAAAAAGGAAAGATTCTAAATTTCTTTGATTTGTCAGGGGAGTGGTAACATGATGGTCTGAAAAATCTGAGTACAAACTATAGACTCCATAGTGATGGGTGTGCAATATTTGTCTTTAATTACATCATCAATTAAATATAATAGAAATAACAGCTGTGTTATCGAGTTGTTCCAGTGAATACATAAAAGAACATATATTGATCAGAAGCTTGTCCAAAAATATCTGTTAATTGGAAATTTTAAGATATTTTACTCCCCTGTTCAATAATTCTCAAAGGATCTTGTCAAAGATTATGGAAGTTAAAATTACAAAAGATGTATAAATTCTGAAGATTTTGAGGTCAGAGAAAGCAATTTCAATGTGAACAGGTGTTTCCTAGTCATCTTTGAAGCCATAGGTGATCAAATGAATACAGTCCATTTTATATATTTTAGTCTTTTTAAGTCCTTCAGGCTTATGTTACTGGACGAGACAATGAAATGTACAATTAAAACATTGGCTGTGTGCCAAACTAAAGAGGCACCCTGAACTAGCAGACCTCCACGGAAAAAATATCACAGAGGAGTCGGGGATGGACTTCCTGAGAAAGGAATGTTTGTTCTGATGAGTGAAGGGTGGGAAAAAGTAAACGCTAGAAGAGGAGAAGATAGTGCAATTCAGTTATAGGAAAAATCACACTGTTTGGAAGAAAGGATAACGATAAACATAAACGAATGAGGAAAAAAGGCCAACATGATTGGCATGGAAAAATCAGCAGATAAAAGAATGACAAGAAGAGAAAAGCACCTATAATCATTTCCAGATTATTCAGGACAATGTAAGTAATTTTTGAAAGGGGCTAGTATGGTCAGATTTGCATGTTAGAAAGTGCTGTGCAGGTGGTGCCTGTGGCTTAGCGGGTAGGGCGCTGGCCCCATATACTGAGGGTGACGGATTCGAACCCGGCCTCAGCCAAACTGCAACAGAAAATAGCCAGGCATTGTGGGGGTGTCTATAGTCCCAGCTACTCAGGAGACTAAGGCAAGAGAATTGCCTAAGCCCTGGAATTGCTGTGAGCTGTGATGCCACAGCACTCTACCAAGGGTGATAAAGTGAGACTCTATCTCTCAAAAAAAGAAAAAAATAAAGTGCTCTGCAACTTTAAAAGCAGATCAGGCAAAGGGCAGAAGAGAGGGAATGAATGGTAGTAGGTCTTTTAGAAATCCAGAGAAATGTTTTAGAGGGAAATACTAATGTGTTAAAGTGTTAGGATTGACTGAATTCATGCTGACTACTATTTGCTGTTGACATTTTGGGGGAAGGATTACATTTTCTTTTATAAACAGGCTTAGTCCTGTGACAAAGTTTCGCCCCTTAGTTATGAGCAGAAGTGTCACTTAAAAAACAGAAGCTACAACGGTCACAGCATTTTTTTTTTCACTGTGGGAAAATCAGCAATGTTCCAGAAAGAGATGGCTTCAACAACCTGTCTTGAATTAAGACAATATAGAACAGGGCAACCTGAATTTGTCACATAGCACACGTAAGGGTTAACCTTTTAAACCTGCTGATATTTAATAATCATTGTTACTCAGCATAAATTATCCAGACGGATATAGTGGAAACATTGCACATAAAGATAAGTGATCCAATTTGAAGGATATTTCTCATGTAAAATGGATTAACAGCATGATGGATTGGATAATAGCTCTGTGTCGGAGAGAGGTGTGAAGCTAAACTCCATCTGGTTTCACAATTGAGAAGCAGATGGATGAGATGATTGAGCTTAGGTAGAGTAGAGCAGAAGATGTAAATCATTGATCAGGTTTAATTCCACGTTTCCATTCCTTGAGACTATTCCAGGCAATTATTTTTATTGTGCTTTTCCATCCCTAAGGTGATCCAGGTAAGAAATCCTTAAACATGGAATTCCTCGAGTCAGAGAATTTTAGAGTTGGTAGGGATATATCTGAGTACAATGAGTGAAAGCAACTTTGACTGTGAAAATGTTCTGGATAGACCCTCTTTCCAGACTCTACAATGACGATGGAATTAAACTAAGAATTGGAATTAATTCCAATTAATTAAGATGGAATTAATATTTGCAGTTCCAATATACTGTAAATAGGCCCCATCTTGTCTTGCAAACTCCCATAATGTTTGCTTATCAGTAGAGATTTGATTTCTCCATCCATGTTAAAGCATAGCTTAGTAGGATATAGAATTCTTGGCTGAAAAGTGTCTTGTTTAAGTAGATTAAAGATAGATGACCATTCTTCTGGCTTGAAAAGTTTCATTTGAGAAGTCCGCAGTCACCCTGAACATCTTGAGTCATGTTTCTCCGTAAATTCATGAGCCGAGTGTCACAAATTGAATGACAATATTGGGCAAGATACATAATACCTGAAAGATTTCTCTGGAATGTTTTCTCCTGTTAGTAACAATTATAACTAATCTCCCTCTAAATGAGGAAAGAGTTTCTAAATAATTCAAATTCTTACGCGCGTCATTACTAGAGCCTGGTAAAATCCTCGACAATGCTCATCAGTAATGATGTCTGATATTACTTGAAATAAAATGTCTCTCCTTGTACTTAGATAGCATTGTTAATTATTATTCTGAGCTTTTATTTTCCCACTTACTATGTGCACTGTGATTCACCCATAGCTGAGGAGACCAGCGATAGATAATGATTTTAATATTGTATGGCTCAAAAAGATCTTTGAAAATATGAGGCTAGCGCATTCCTTTTTCATCTGGATACGCTGTTTTCTGCTTCACTAAGAAGTATATACTCATTTTTTATCGATACTGTAAATACTCACTGAGGGATGATACCAACAGATGCAACATTTTTATCTGTTTTGCTTAGACTCAATCCATAGTTAATTATTAACTCAAAGCTTCTTAAAGTGACTACATAATGTGGTTGAGTAGTTTAAAACTGAGTGCTGGAGTAGACATACGTGAAGGAGGTAGAATAGTATGTTCTTAGTAGAGTAATACATAAATATACCTTTTAAAATACATACATGTTTCTGTTTACCACTGAAAGGTGCTAAGGAGTTGAATTTACAAGTGAAATTTTTGGTTCAGTTTTGAAAGATGTCTCGACTTAAGTATGTCGTGGGTCTGGACTGTGTCATTCACTCCTTCTAAACTGTGGGCAATTTGTAATTCGAAAAGCAAAGTTTGCAAACCTCCGCACAAATGTTTTGGTGAATCAGTTTTTATGTGCTCAACATGCCTTTCCTGATTATTAATAATTTCGCAAATATTCTATTAATTTATTTTACACTTTTATTATACTATCGAAAATGTCTCTGACCTTATCTTCAACACGATGCTCCCACTATAAACAGCCTGCCTTCCTCTCCTGCAAGCAATCTCTTCTTAGTGCAAAAATTACCCTTTAAATATTGCTCCCACTCCAGAAGAATTCTTCAGGTAAAACTTTCTTTTTGTACTCTAATTACTTATTAAAACATACATGCTCAGGTAGAGGATATGGTAGGATTTTATTGGAAAACTTGCTGAAAAACATTATTTTCCCAGAGTTTTTCTAGGAATTTGCATATTTTTTATAACACTTAAGGACACTTGCACTAGACTATTTATCACAGCTCAATTTACAATCTCCAAAATATGGAAACAGCCTAAATGCCCATCAACCCAGGAATGGATTAACAAGCTGTGGTATATGTACACTATGGAATATTATTCAGCCATTAAAAAAGATGGAGACTTTACATCCTTTGTATTAACCTGGATGGAAGTGGAACACATTATTCTTAGGAAAGCATCAGAAGAATGGAGAAGCATGAATCCCATGTACTTAATTTTTATAATTAAAGACCTAGAACCTGTTGGGTGGAGGGGGAAGGGGAGAGCAGAGAAAGAGAGAAAGTGGGAGGGGGTGGGGAAAGGAAGACAGAGAGAGGGAAGGAGGGAGGGGGCAGGGTCTCAGCGTGTGACACACCTTCTAGGGACAGGACGCAATTATAAGAGGGACTTTACCTAACAAATGCAATCAGTGTAACATGGTTTCTTATAGCCTTAATGAATCCCCAACAATAAAAGAAAAACAGCATACAATTCAAAATAATATACAAACTATTTTCTCTCTGTCTCCTTCTTTTCTTTTTCGGTTGTTCTATGGTATAAAATAAAACTCTCATCACCCTCCCCCCTACAATTAATAAACCCAAAGGTCGAACGGAGCCGGAGAAGTGAGTCACACAAGCAGCGCCATTCTCTCCCCAGTGAGGTGCAGGAGCCTCTGTAAAGGGAGGAAAGGGCTTAGAAAGTGACCAACAAGATTTTTATTATTTTATTTTATTTATTAGACAGGGTATGAGAGGGAGATAGGAAGCCGGGCTGGCAAGGTGGTCTTATTAGGCAGCTAAGCCTCAGAATAACGGCCCCAAGAAAATATTTTATTCAGACCATTAACAGGGTCAGAATGTCAGCAAACCTGCTCAAGATCAAACGAGCAGGGTTTGGCTGCATTTAACAAAGATTTTCTACAGATGCAATTTTCCCCCCTCCGTCCTCATCTGGATAGCCACATAGCATTGTTCCTATTTGTCTGTAACCTTCTTAAAATATGTCAAATAATGTATTTTGGGGTAAAACATTTATTTCCTCAGCCTTAAAAAAATGCTTCAAGTTATATAGTCCCTATAAAACGAGTATGTGTCAATTATACAACCTTGGGATTGTGGCATAAATAACTCTTGAGGTGTCTACTACAAGTTTTTTTCTACAGTATGAAACAAAGGAAGAGGTATGATGATTCCTCTACTTACCTGATAACATCACATTGACTATTCCTTCTACCCTTAAAAATTAGGGTCAACAGAGCTGGGTCTCCCCCGGTAGTGGCCTGGGCTGTCTGCCTTTCTGGGTTAGGACATCTTACCAGTATATAGGGCAAAAGATGGTCCCAGTCTTCAACCTAGGTCCCTGTCTCTGTATTTGCCAAGATATTCCATGGCACAACTGCTTGGTTACCCTTGACTGTACCACAGCTAGAGATCGGGGCCAGTCTTGATGATGGGGCCTAAAGGGCTGCTTTGAGGGAGAGTTAGAAGACCTGATAAAACCAGGGATCCAGCATCAGGCCATGCCCCACACAGGTGTGACATGATGGGATAGACACAGAAGGGGTGCCTAGGATAATACAGATCGATTTATACACAGGAACGGCCACAGGCCATGTAAAACCTCTGGTCCTAAAAAGGACCCTATGCTGTAAACACGGACCAAGACGTTTTCTTTCTGTCACCAAGCTGATGCACTGACTCCAATTGGGCAAGCCAAGGAGCGCGCATGTGATGGGTCAGTGCTGCTGGAACCAAAGGGGAGGAAACACTAAGTGTAAGAAGGGAAAGGGGCTAAATGCCCATTATGCCAGAGAGTAACGTGCATTGCCACAAGAGCTGTACTTCCCCAAAGAGAAACAAAAAAAAGAACTCATGTTGTACTGTGAGGGGACATGTCCTGAAAACCCGTTATCATACGTCCACATGTAGCCAAAAATTCAACTTTTTTGAATTTGTGTTTGAGATATGGTGAGGGAGGAAGAGGGTATTTAAGCATGAGTGCTCTGCCCCAATGCTGACTGGAAGGTGAAGAGCATTTCATGGGAAAAGTGAGCTGGCCGACAGGGGGATCTAAACCATGGCACTAGAGTTTTATGCTGGTGGTCTGTTCTTGGATCGTGATGTGCTCTTGGCTTAGATTCACCAGACACACCACCAGCAAGGCACACAGGAAGGAAAGTCAACGAACAAAGTAAGATGCATTTGTCACAGGCAGTGAATGAGCCGTCTCCTGGGGATAGAAGCTACTGGAGGCTGGAATTCTATAGGACCCCAGGAAAGGCCCTGGGCCTCAACCCCCAGCCCCCACCAACACAGCCACTGCTCTGAATGCCTAAGTTGGGGATGAAAACTCAGAATGTTCAGCAGAATAGATGAGAAGTTAGTCTGGGAAAAGTCTAAATAGCAATCAACAACTTTAAGACAAGTTACATGAAAAAGTGACAATTACTGTCAAGCTGTAGCTATCTAAGGTGTGGTCTGTGAGTTTCCCTCCTTAAGACCCTACCATAGAGCCCTTTGATCTGCAGTTCCAGGCTCCATCATGGTCTTTCACCTGACACCTCTCTGCCTTGAACGAGACCGCCCATTGAATTACAACGTGGGACTGAGACTGTTGCACTTTTTTACTTTGTATATGCATGCCCTCCCAAACCCCAAGAAAAAGGCCTTGACAATTTGGCTTCTATCTGCCTGGCAAAACAGATCATTTGTCCACATCACAAAAAAGACTCTGTGTGTGCGAATTTCTCGCACCTTCCCTTCCTCTGTCTGCAGGACCCCAGGCGTTCAGGTAAAAATCCCTGCTTGGGAAACTCCCAGTCGGCCATGCAGCAGCTCCAGTTGTTACACTTTGTCATAACAGGAGGGCAAAATTATGGTCTGGAGTCCTGTTTTTAAATTGCCTAAGGAGGGTCTTCCTCGGATATGTGGTTGAAACATCACCATGTTACCATGCTGAGGGACAGTGACAGTCACATGACCTGAGTCTTATGGATCTCCTGAGAACCTCTCAGAAAGCTCACTGGGGACAGGGAGCAATCTGCATTGCACATTGCACGTTTAAGCTAAGGACGTGACACTTCGCCTTATGTTCCTCTGGGTCACCTTCCAGAGCCTATTGCACTTGTGCTGCTTGGCCCATGGACTGGGGGAGTCGGCTGCATTTTTTGCACTTGGTGCCCTAAGTTCTAACTGGCAGGCTGCCAGGGCATTCCTTCTTTCCCCAGGTCAGGCAATTGCGTGGGGTGGCACCAAGGCAGGGTGCCCAACTTTGTCACCAGGACAGCCACAGGTCCCTCACTATCTACCTAATAGATACGTAAAATTTTGATTTCTTTTGAATGAATGAAGCATAACATATGATAAAAGGCAAAATCTTAAATGTACAGGCAAGTGGAGATTTTTTATGTCTACTCATTTATTTCCATCACTGAACACAAAGTATCAAACATTACTTACAGCTCAAGATTTTCTCAGCACTTCACAATTATGTTCCAAAGTAATCACATTTCTGAAGATAGTATTTCAGAATTTCGGTGTTAAAAATCATTGAAAACCTGCTTCTTCATTAGAGAAATGAGAACATAGGCCAAAATGTTTGAAATTAATTTTGTCTGAACTCTGAAAATTAATATAAGAATTAAAATAATCATAGAAGTGTGAATTTAAGGAAAGTTGATGGATAGCAATACAAATTGTGAGTGCATGACATTGAAACAATGACCTACTCCTATCCCCCACTCCTTGGTAGATGAGAAAAGCAGCAGGCTAGCTGCTCCTGGAGAGGGTGGGCTCATTTCCAAAAAGAAATCACTATTTTCACTTACTCAGTATGAAAAGTTTTACTATTAGTGATTTTGAAAAAAAAAAAGGAAGAAAAAAGCCTGGATCAATTATTAACAGTAAAACTGACTGAGACAGTGATACCAGTTGGAGCAAACAAGATCCTGCCAAAAAAAATGAACAGAGGATTTGAGGGCTTTTCAGGCCTCCAGCATATTCCTGTGGATCAAAAAAGCAGCACATGAGCAGAGGTATTAGCATTTCCAGGACAAATGTGAAAAAGGCAATAATGTCTTACCTCTGACTGATTTTGAGGCTCTGCAGCTACAGGAAGGGAAGGTTAAGATGGAATTGTAAATTCCTGGAAAATTAAAGGCATGTCCCTGTCCACACAGAGAGCCATGGAACAACGTGAGAAAGACTTACTTTCTTAAACACTTAAGAAAATTCAGAGCCTGCTTTTAGCTCTTCATCAAGCTAATCAGCAAAAGCTTCACAGGCTGCTTGTGATACAAAATGCAGACTTTACAGAATTAGGATAAGAAAGTTCCAAAAGAAGTGAACAGCAAAATTGATAATAGCTATAACCAATAGCAGAAACAATTCCCGGAATGAAAGTTCTCATTTCCAGAATTGCCCCATGTGGAGTTTATAACGTTCCATTATCAACGAGAGAAATTCCAAGACGGAAAATGAAACAGGAAATGATGGGCTTGCAAAGAAGAAATAGCAGCCAGCATAAGTTGTTCCTGAGGAAGCTTCATATTTTGGCTTAGTAGAAAAATGATTTAAATCCACCATGATATTGATATTTAATATACTTAGTAAATCATATTTAAAAAACTAATTGGAAGCAGAATGACAATATATCACAAAGAGAATATCAATAAAAAAATAAAAATAAAATTATTAAAATGTGTCAAAAATTTCAGTTGAAATTCTAATACCATATTTACTATAGAAACTCAAGAGTACATTGGAAGTAACAGAAAATAAGACTTACTAAATTTATAGTAAGGTTAATTGACATTTTCTAGTTTAAAGAAAAGGAAAAAAAATGAAATGAGCAGTTCCTCAGAGAATTACAAAACACTGTAAAGTAGAATGACACACCTCCAATGATGGGAGTCCCGGAAGAAAAGACGAGAGAGATAGGGACACAAAGTACCTTTGAACAAAATTAGCTAAAATGTTCCTAAAGCTAAAAAAAAGAAAAGACTATATATTCAAAGAGCTGCTAAACAAATTCTAAGATGAATTCAAAGAGACCTGTAACTAGTCATATCAGAGTCAAACGGTTGAAAAATAAAGATAAAGAGTTTGACGTAAGCATTCTAAATTGTATATAAAAGCAGCACACTGTACCCCATAAATGCATTAATGTACACAGCTATGATTTAATAAAAATAACTAATTAAATTAAAAAATAGAAAAAATAGAAATAAAATAGCAAGAAAAAATGATTCTTTACATTCAAGAGATTCTCAATAAAATTTAATAGCACACTTCTTATCAGAAACAACAAAGGTTGTAAAATACACAGGGAACACATTCAATGTACTGAAACAGACTTTGAATTAAAGTATTATATTTAACAGAAGTATCCATAAAAATGAAGAAGTTAAGTTATCCCTAGGTATAATATAGAACAATACAATAAATTTAAAAGAATTAACATACATCTAAAGAACACTCTTCTCTGTGACAGAAGAATAAACATTTTTTGCACGCACACATAAAACATTTTCTAAGATTATGTATACTTTAAGCCATAAAAAAACTTAATAATAACCTAAAGAATTGAAACCTCATCACAGAGCAATTAAAGTAGAAAAATAGTATAAGAGAATTTGGGAAGTTCACAAATATACAAATTAAAGAATAAGCTTTTAAACAAGCAATGTTTCTAGCAAAAAAAATCAAGGTATATTAGAAAATACTTTATTTTATTTTATTGTTTTAAGATTGGTTGAATGAGTGAAGTACCTCCAGTGAAGCTTGCTGGTTTTACTTCTTAGGAAGCAATTTTCTACAGAATAGGCCATTTCTAGGCTTTTAAATTTCTTATTTCTGCCTGGGAGACACTTTTTCCATCAGCTATGATCATCAGAATAGTGGGTGTATGTTTCTTCCTAACAGAGTTTATTGTCAGGAGATTATTTGACTAGTCTGTTGGCCTTGACACATGGCCTTTGCTGTTATGTGATACTTGACACCAGGATTAGATTCTGTCTTTTTATCTCCTTGCTCATTTTCTTATGTCATACTGTAATTTTTATTAACTTTTCATCTCCTACATTCAGTGTGTGGAAGGGTCGTATGCATATTAGGAGGGGAGACTGTGGCTTGAAGTAGAAGAGAAAGTGCAGGTTTCCTGACACAGGACTAAGTGCTAGAGATTTTAAAGTCAGCGTCATTAGTATCTTACCAGGAACCCAGCACACTTACCCAACTGTAACTGCGAGAGGTCGTGTGTATTTGAAGAGGCAAGTTCTTTTCCTGGTGTGCCATTTAGAATGAGAGACCAGAAGACATAGTACATGGGACAGGTTTTAGTACATCTTAAATAAGGACAACTATTAAGATACATCACACACTTGAAAGATTGATTGGCAGACATGTCAAAACAATTTTTATAGACGTGCGTAAGAGGGAGAAACAAACAAATATGTTACTTTGAAATCCACATGGTAATTGGTCTATAATTTAAAACATTAAAATTGATACCATTTTTAAAAATACCCGCATTACACCTGCAACTTCTATGCAATCTGTATTAATGTTGATAATGTCCTAATTCTCACTATTTAATCAGTAAATCCTCATTATGCTTTTGGATCCCACACTTAGTCTACATTGGCGTGAGTAGTTCCAAAAAGGTAAAGGTGGCTGCAAATTTGCAAAGAAGAAAGTAGAGATTCAGATCGTATGAAAAGTAGGAATTACATTTAGAGAACAGCAAACTGTAACAAATTATACACATATAAATACACAAATTCAGACCTCAGGAAGTGGCTGCAATAATGAGGAAAATAATCTCTCTCTATCTTATTTCTATTTGTTTAGTGATTTGTAACTGGAAAATAATCTTGCCTAAAACCCAAAACCATTATCTCATCCAAGGAAGCGCCAAGAAAATGATCACATGATGAAATACCCCACAAAGAGTTAGAATAGCTCAAGCTCTAAGACATATACCAGAAAAAACAAAAAACAAAAAAACTTATTTTTATTCAATGGCTTATACTGACTGGAAATACAAAATATATTAAAAATATGAAGTATCACAGAACAGAGCATAACATACATAACATAAAATGTGCTAAGTAAATATACAGATTTGATTTTTTTTATGTAGACTTTAAAATTATTTTTAAAATGTAAAACATTTCAGGCTTTGATCTAGGAATAATGTAATCCTCTTAGATGTGAGGCTTGGCAATATTATATAAGTGCCTGAAAAATTGTCTGTTTTCAAAAATTAATTTCTAGCATCTCCAAATGAAAATATTTTTTGAATCTGAAAATAGAAAAAAATATTGAAAGAGAGAAAGAGAAAATATGTTTGAAGAGTCTACAACTAATATGTAATCACGTGAGGACTACTTCATTTCCCAAACAGCTAGTACAAAAATTTGTTATTTACTGCAAAAATATTTTGAGGATCTCCACCACTAGAATCTGATTGCTTATTTAAAGAAAAACTCAACTTTGAGAACAAGGGAGATGCAAATGTAAAGTTTTTGAAGGATTTGCAGGCAGTTTGCCACAGTGCTTCAGACAGGAGATAATTAAGATATCTAATGCTTATTCTAATTTGAAAGTCATTTTCTGGGGCACATGAGGCAGAACTTCTTTGCTGAATCCAAGTCTTATAAAATCATATAGGAAAATCTACACTGCTTACCAAAGTGGTCATGTGTCATTCTTTCCTGAAAAGCTAGAAAAGATTCAGCATTCTACACACAGGTGGATTTTGGATAAATTAGGGAATATATATTTGACCAAAAAAAAAAAAAGCAGAACTTTAGAAAACTGTGCTTGCTATTATTCCCCCCCCCCAAAATTATAAAATTTCTCTGGTGAATGTTCAGTTCTGGTACTGGTAAAGTTAGGTTGCAATTGTGTGCTACCCCAAGCAATATAGGCCTAAATTAAGTACTTTCTTTACTAAAATTCTGAGGTAAAAATTTTCCATATTTCCACCCACAAAGAAAAGAAACTTCTTTAGATAAAATTATCGGTCCTTCTCCACCTGCCCAACTCTCTTTAAATGGAATTCTACCAATAACTTCAAGAGACAAAAGTAAGAATTTTATTTGAAATCTCAAAAATCAAAAACTGGAGATTAAATTCATTATATATTTCAGTAGGGGTATTACATAATAAAATGACGATTAACAAAAAGTAAATAAATGTTGACTCATTATATATAAAGATAAACATCTTTGCACGGCATTCTTTGTTGTGCATGGTCTCAAAGTATTAATTCTCAGTATTTAGTGGAAGTTGTCAGCATAAAAAGCCAGCTGAAAAAGACGGTATAGTCACAGTGTGAATGTGAAATGCAGAGTGTGCATAATTATTTTAAAACAATCAGGTTGATAAAATATCTCAGATTGCATGTGAAGCCCCCACACTGTACCCCATGGTTGAACTAATGTACACAGCTATGATTCAATTAAAAAAAATAATAAGATAAAATAAAATAATATTCTAAGTGTATGTCATAATTATCTGGGATAATTCTTTTTAAAAAATGGGAATTCCAAATCATAACCAGAATCTCGTGTTTATGATCTATCTTATCTATTTATCTATTGCTTACTGTAGCTCATATACTTTTTTTTGTATTTACCTTTCTAATAATAATTTGAAAATAAATGTAATTGTTCTTAGCGAGTACCTATTTTCCATTAATTACAGCCTTGTTGCTGTTATTTTACATTTTTTCTTTTTGTCCAGGAGATGCTGCTGCTGCTGCACCGATGCTGAGACAATTTTGGCTGTTGCCTGGATTCTGCAGCCTCCCTGTCACATTCCTGGATGACTTAAAAGGAAATTGATACATTTGTTTTCTCAATGACTTTGTTTCTCTTTCTACTCTCTGATTACGGAAATCTTAGGGAAAAAGATATCATAAAATGTAAAGGGTCTTATAAGAAATCCTTTTATGTTATCGGATCTAAGAGAGAAGCAAAAAAAGAAGATTGGATTAAGATGAGATCAGCCAGGGAAGATTTAGGATGGGAAGGGTAAAGGTGGAAACTGATGTGCATTTGAAAACAGCAGCAAAACCTGAAGAAATCATTTTCACTGAAAAGCCCACACTCAACAATAAAATACACTGTAATAATGCAGAATGGCATGTTTGGTGGGGGGGAAGAGGAAAGAAAATTAAAATAAAGATTTGATTAGGACTGAGTACAAACAAATCTTTTCCCTATGTTTGCTTACATATGTTAGGGTATATTAAGCTACAGATATCTTTTTTTTCAAACACTGTTCATTTATATGTCTCATTCTCTGTTTTCTAACTGAACTGTTTTCTAACTATAGATTTAATTAAGTAGAAAACAGTAGAAAGGAATTCTGAAATAGTGTATCTCTATTATTGCTTTACAGAAGTTGAAGGGACTTTTACACTGTATATTTGCTCTGTGTCTCTTGGCCTCATTGTTCATAAAATTGCTAAGATAATCACAATGTTTCTAAGCATTGTACATGTATATATTTATAGATATGAACATGCATATTTGATACATACATATACAGATCAGTTATTCAGGTAGAGATTTAGTTGTTATATTCAGTGTTTCTGAAAGAAAATATATGCATTTTCATATTTGTATTCCTAAAGGTAAGATAGGTGTTTTCAACAGGTACATGTGAACACCCATGGATTATGAGTATTAAAATATTTTCCTCTGTAAAAGAGTCATTTGTTTCAAGTGCAGGTGAAATCAAAGTTGACCATATACTCTCCTACCAAAAGAAGTCTCAGCAAATGCCAAATGATAAAATCATAAACATTTTCTTCCTTATCTGTGAATGCAAAAACTAAGTAACCTAATAATAATAAGTTATCCAAAATAACATAACTTAGGAAGTAGAAGATAGTTCAGAAAATTGCATGTATAAAATAAGAAATTATACCCAGAATAATGATGAATTTAGAACTGAACAAAGAGACTACTTATGGAAAGTGCTTGGAAAAGCAAGAAAATGTCTTATATGACATGTCTTGCTATGAACAGTAAGAGCAAAAAATTAAGAGGCATACACAAAGAAAGTAAAAAGAAATTATGACAACTATGACATGGATATAGAGCAGTTTGGCATTTAAAAATATTTCTGCTTAATGAAGTCTTCAGTAGACAAGGTACACAACCAGCATGAGCAGACAGGTAATCTCAGTAACCAGATGTAAACCACAAAAATCAAAGAAAAACAATAGAAATCAGAACAACGTAAATCGATGAAGAAGGTCATATGAGCCTCTACACAGTTGATGAAAAATTAATCATCTTAAGGAGTGATTACATTATCTAATAAGGAAATTGAAAGAAGAAAACAAAACAGAATAAACAAATCTAAAATTTTGGGTGCACTCATTTACAAATACTTATAATTCTTAAAGAAGAAATGTTTGAAGATATAATGACTGACACACTTTTTTTAAAAGAAACAACAGCAACAAACAATTGTTCTGAGAATTTCGGGTATTTTTGGATAATTATCCAAAATACAAACAGACTTGCATACACACACATGCACACACACACATATCTTTAAGCCTCTTACAGTCAAAGCGCTGGTGAGCTCATGCCGTGAGTAAATCTTTAAAGACAGCCAGAGGAAAAGGCAGGTCACTTTCAGAGAAACAAGGATAACAAATACAGCACTGAACAAGAAGACAATAGTGCGAAATCTCTAATGTACTAAAGAAACAAATGTCTATCAATATCAAATCAATTCTCGTGAAAGTATCATTCCAAATTACAAAAATATAAAAGGACTTACTGAGACAAATCCTGAAGGATTTCTTCATTCATCTGTTGATAGCAGAACTAATCTAATATAGTCAGAAACTTGGCTCTACATTGAAAACATGAAGAAAATTACTTGTGGAGTAAATGATAAATTTAAGTCTTTAAAACAAACATGGTAACAATATTCCTATACACTTAAACACATGTAACAATATGTTTATATAAAATTAAACATAAATTTATATAAATTATATCGCAGCTAAAATATGGACTGGGAAATATATTAGACTATAAGGTTCATAAACTACATATGGTTGCATAATATTATATTAACATGCTCTCTCATTATTCACAAATGTTATATTACAAACCGTAGGAATACTACTGTAAGAATCAAATAAAAAATAAACCTATGTAAATAATATAAAAATAAGATAAAAGAGATAAAATATTTGAAAAACTATAAAATGCCAAATTAAAACAATAGAAGACTGAAAAAATGGAAAAAGACACAAAGGTAACAAATGAAATATTGATAGGAAGATGATAGATTTTTATCTATAATCAGTTTGATTATAAATGATTTAAATCACAATTGTTAATAGCAATTTTGTTAAGCACAATTGTTAGATTGGATAAAAAGGGCAGAAATATTCCAAAATATTTGTAAAATACAATGATATATACCAATTAAAAGAAAAATACATAAAAAGAAATATACCATATAAAGACTAACTCCAAAGAAAGCTATGCAGGCCATATTAATTTGAGACAAGAGAGCTATGCAGACCATATTAATTCAAAACAAGGTGACTTATAAGAGACAAAGAATGGCATTCAGTAATTGTAAAGAAAACAATTTTCTCAGAAGGTATAACAATGGTGAATGTGTGTTTAACAACAGCGTCTCAAAGTATAAGAGCAAAACTGTCAGATCTTTAGGACCGATGCAGACATCCATAGTTATAGTATAAAATATTACTCCTCTCTCAGTAATGGACAGATAGGTCAGCAGAAAATAAGCAAAAATTTATATGGTCTGAAAAACTAACTCAAGGTAATGATAGTTTAGGGCACTCCAACCAATATAACCAGAACAGAATGCACATTCCTCTCAAGTGGACATTGATGGTTCATAAAGATAGATAATAGTCGAGTCCTTTCAGTCACTACTAATACAAACACACAAATTTATATCCTAAAGACTGTACTTTAAAACAAAAGCAAAATTAGGAATCAATAACAAAAAAATTTTTAAGCGCTAAATATGTGGAAATTAAACATACTTCTAAACAGCACAAAGATCCAATAGGAAGTCTTGAAAAAATTAAAATTTCATACACTCAATATATACTGATAACAAAAGATGAATACAAGTCACATTTGAGCTTCTTATATTTTTAACATGTATTTTATTATTCTTCATTACATTATCCCTCCCACCCCCCAGTGGTAAGACAGAATTTATCTACAGAAAAGAATACAGAAAACACTGAAGTTCCTGGTAGAGGGAGAGAATTCCAGTGGGGAGAGAGAAGCTCTCTCCTTTTCTCTCCCGGTCCTTCCCCATCTCCTCCTTTAGGCCTCCAGTCTCAGAGTATATACAGGTGTATGGGTCCCTTGGCCAGGAATCAAATGAACACAGACCCTTCCGCCAGGGGCAAGGTGAATGAATGTACCAATAAATGGACACAGTCCATTCATGGAATTGAGGCCCAGGAAATTCACAAGAATTCGACCTAGGCATAGGAAATGGGGGTTCCCCATTCAGTCCCAAGTGCGAAGCGAAGGAGACACCAAGGCACAGGTGTCTCCTCATCAGTTGTCCAGCCTTTTTGGCAATTGGAGCTTCTGGTGCAGGTTGGAGGTCCCCCTTCTTGCCTGTCATCCAGCCCGCTGGCTCTTCAGCTGGCTGCCGCACCACCGACACAGCCAGCCCCGCTGAGCTGGCTAGGGCGCCAATTGTCCTGCATCAATTCTCCCTCTCTGAGTAGAAACTCCAACTGCTGTTAGGGAAAAGGGGTGAAGACTCGATCTAACTGCTTCCTGCTGAATCGGGAGATGATAGAAGGGGGCAGTTGGGGTTTCTCCAGAGGAGAGTGATACAAGGGTTCATGGACTGGAACCATTCTTATTGCGTGTGGCTTGATGACATTTCTGGAAAACATAAATCTGATTAGTGTAATTAGTAATAGGCAAAGGTAGAACAGCATCAGGTCAGAAGCACCTACTCAATGATGCTAAAAGAAAACCATACCAGGGTTTTTCTTGCTGTTTCCTAAATAATAACTTCAAACTTTCTTTTGGCTCACAAGTGTAGGTGGTCTGTGGTTGGCTGTCTTCATTGCCTGCCACTGTAGAAGAAGGAGGGTTTCAGGACTTTACTCGTGAATGACGTGTACAGGAATCGTCTCCTACAACTTTAACAGTAGAAGAAGACAAGATAACAGGAAAGGGGACTTCCCAAGTCGGGGTCAGGGAAGGTGAATTAGAGGGAAGAGTTTTGATCATGACTAGATCTCCAAAAGGGAAAAGTTCCAATTTTAGTTAGTATGTCCCTTCCCAAATGGGGAGCAGGACTTTCAGGGACGATTAGGGAGGCATGAGAGAACAGCAAGTCATCCCAATTGCAGCTTAGAGGCTGGGAGAAAAATTTGGTAAC
>CAUYON010004199.1:0-15035 GCA_963573935.1 Arctocebus calabarensis
TAATTTTATTGAATCATAATTCTGTACATTGGTGCAATCATAGGGCATGATTCATATACATTCAGAAATGTTTTGATCGTACTGTTACAGATAGCCTTTATGGCATTTTCTTGATCACTATATAAAGACATTGATACTCTACATTTAATAAGTTTCCCCAGTACCCTGGTAGGCTCACATCTTTAATTCTAAAACTCTAGGAAGCAGAAGGAGTGGTGAAAAGTAACTGGGCATTTTGGGTTGGATGAGGAGAGAAAGGAAAACTTGTACACTCCTGGTGGGAATGCAAGCTAATATGACCTGTATTCACAGATACTCAGGCGGCTGAGACAACAGTATCTATTTTTCCCAGGAGTTTGAGATTGCTCTTAGCTACAAAGACATTAGGGCACTCTACCCACCGTGAAGAAGTGAGACTGTGACTCACAGAACAACAACAACAACACAATCCCTACTTTGATAATATGTATCAATGTGCTTTCCACATCAATTCATGGTAGCTTGAGTGTGAGGGGGAAGATAGGGTTGACTGTCCCCTCAGGCACCCTCACTACCTTGGCAATTCTTCTGGGAGCACTTAGAGCACCTAAAATTTTGGAAAACATCTTTAGATAGATTTATTAAGCTACCACTTTCATCTTCGCAGCCACTCTCCCCCAACTCTCCTCTACTCCTGGCATGCATTGTTTGGCCTTGTCTTGATGTCTGGTCTTTTGTAACTGGCCTTTTTCACTTATCATAATGTTATAAAGGTTCATTCATAGTGTAACATAAATATGCACTCCATTCCTTTCTAATGCTAAAAAATAGTCCATCATATGAACATAGCTCATTATACCTATCCAATCCAATGTAGATCACATTTACAATGCTGAAGATGTTCCCTTCTAGTCTTACTTTCTTACATGATTTTCATGCTCAAAAGGTGTTTTATCAATCAAATGCCTTTTCTGTGTCTCTTGACATGATAATGTGTTTTTTTTTCCTTCGTTCTATTAATGCAGTGTGTTCTATTTGCTGATTATTCCTTATTAAACTAGACTCATTTTACTGATATGAAATCCAATTTGTTGAACATGTTTGAGCTGCTGGCATAACAAATCTCTCTCCTTTGCAACTGCAGTGGACCTACCACTGGGACTCAGAGGTTGGCATCTCAACCAGCCAGCTCAACCTGGAGCTATACACCTCTTATGTCTACCTGTCCATGTCCCTACTACCTTCACTGTGATGATGTGGCTTTTAAGAATGTTGCCAAATACTTTCCTCTCCAATTTCATAAAGAGAGGGAACATACTGAGAAACTGATAAACCTTGCAACCAGACTGTGATGATTGGGAGAGCAGGCTGAATGTGATGGTGTTTGCATTACACCTGGAAAAAATTTGTAAATCAATCACTACTGGAACTGCACAAACTGGCCACTGACACAAATGACCCCCATTGTATGAGTTCATTGAGATGCATATCCTGAAGTCCATTAAAGAACTGAGTGATCACATAAATACCTGTGAAGTGTAGGAGCCTCTGATCTTGGATGGCAGAATATCTCTTTGACAAGCACACCCTGACAGACAGTGATTGAGAGCTAAGCCTTAGGCAAAATTCCCCACAGACGTGGGGTTACTTCCGGGGTCATTAGGCAGTGTATGCTTGTTGGGGTTTCCTTTACCTTTTCCATAAGTTGTCTCAAAATATCCACTAAAGTTCTTTCATTTGTACCATTCCTCCAAATAAAGAAAGTTGGTAACACCCCCTCAGAAAAAAAGAATGAAACCACAGACCATGTGGATAAGCAACAGGATAGATTTTATTGATAGGGAAATATTACTAGAAAGAATGATAAGCAAAATGGGGAACAAAACCTCTGAGTAGAGGGGTAGAATCCAATTGTGAAGACCCCCGAGTTCAATCTAGGGGACTAAATCCTATTCTTCAGGAAATTGGATTTTGGGGTTTCCCACAATTGGTCATTGTCTTCCAGCAGAAAATAATCCTAAACTTAGCAGAGAATTGTTGGTCCTGCCTCAGGCAAGTAATTAGGTTATGTGGTGACTACTTCAGGAGGTACTTCCTGGCCTGTTTGTGCCTACAAATGGGAGTCTGTGATGAGACTCATTTCTGAAGTCACCCAGGCCTAGAAAACAGAGTACCCCTGTCCAGCCCTGAGTAGAGGAGCCCTGTATCATTGGAAGTATATTCATCACTAATCACGGTAGGGGTAAGCTGGATTTTGTGTCCTTTGAGGTAAACAATTTTTTGAATAGAGTTAAATAGTTTAACAAAATAGGATCATATGTTTCTGAAGAGAAAAAAATTTACTTTTATTGACAAAGAACCTCAAAATTATTGTCTACTTCTGATTGACCAACTCTTACTCATATTATAATAAGTTTAGCAGAAGCATTCTGATAATATGAGGTAAAAGTCCATTTTCAAAAGGCTGAATGTTGTGATTTAACAATATGAGGAGAGTTTACATGAAGGAAAGGAGACTCCCTGCTTTCAGAAGTGTTTAAAGAAATTGCTATTAAATTATTGTGAGCAGGTTTTGGTAGATGTTAGATCTAGCATTTAGTGAAATTCAGAGCAGTATCTAGGACCTGTGAAAAACTTAACTTTTGTTTTTACTTAAGTGGCAGAATGTAGTCATACAGGTTCCAAGAAATAAGATGAAAATTAGGGTGATCTTATTGTTACTGAAAGTTCAGCAATTGTTTTGGAGGCTGTATCAACAAATGCACAAGAACAAGTGGTTCTTGATGAAGGAAAAGGAAATTTATCACTCTTCTGGCAAAGTAGGAAAAATGACAGGATGTACCTCTCAAAATACCTATTTTCCTACACATAACCAGAAAAACAGAGGTTTTTGTTTTTTGCTTTGTTTTGTTTTGTTTTGTTTTTTGGAGACTGTCTCACTCTATCATGCAGTGTAGAGTGCAGTGGCCTCATAGCTCACATCAATCTTAAACTCTTGAGCTCCAGTGATACCCTACTCTCAGCCTCCTCAGTAGCTGGGACTATAGGCACCAACATGACATGCAGTTTATTCTTTCTCTTGTTAGTAGAAATGGAGTCTCCCTCTTGCTCAGGCTGGTCTAAAACTCCTGAGCTCAAGCAAACAATATGGCATGGCCTCCCAAAGTCCTGGGATCACTGGCACGAGCCTCCAAGACCAGCATCACAGAGCTCTTAAGAAAGAGTGTCTAGGACCAGGTGAGGTGACTCATGTCTGTAATTATAAAATTCTGGGAGGCCAAAATGGAATGGATCGCCAGAGCTCATGGGTTCGTAACCAGTCTGAGCCAGAGTAAGACCTCATCTCTAAAAAATAACTGGGTGTTGTGCAGATGTGTGTTGTCCCAGCTACTTGGGAGGCTGAGGCAAGAGTATTACTTGAGCCTAGGAATTTAGGGTTGCCATGAGCTATGATGGCAGAGAACTCCACTAAGGGCGACCAAGTGAAATTGTCTCCAAAAAGATATGAGAGAGGGTCCATTGTTATTCAACTCCAGTTAATATTTATATCAGATACATCTGCCTTCTCTCTGCCCACCTGGGAGCCAGTTCAGCAGCTCAGCACCTCTGACAATCAGTCAGGCCCTAACCTCCTGGCCCACCTTGCTAGTGCAATATAATCAAAGACGTTTTCTGCCCCTCTGGACTACCACTAAATGTTGAGATGCATGTCTTAATTTTGGAAAGATTTAAAGAAACAGAACACATTTTTGCTATTTTTTTCAGGGCCTTTCCTTTATTGAATATTCTCCACTCTCAATTTTACACTGCCACATCTATGGGAGGGAGGGATGGCTACTCTGTTTCAGTATTAGAAAGGTTAGTGACCTAGGCTCTTGATGCAATCCCCTAAAGATTCCCTGAAACATTACAGACATGAGACTGGGTGGTGACTCATCATTGTAGTCCTAGCACTCTGGCAGGCTGAGGTCCATGAATCCCGTGAGCTCAGGATTTTGACTCAATCTGACCGTGAGTGGAGACGCTGGATCTATTTAAAATAGAAGACATTAGCTGGGTGTAATCTTGTTCTGCTGACTTTGTAGAAGTTCTGAAGGTAGCAGCTTGTTTTTTCTTGTGCAGAAACTCTCCACTTATACAAACAGTGGCTTTTAATGGTTTGTGGGGGATCCTTAGGAATCCTCAATGTTAAGTGCTTCTAATAAATGGATGTCCATTAGAGTAACAGTGTTGGGGATCAGAAGCCCCAGTTCTCTGAACCCTGTTGCCCTGGTTCAATTATTGGGCTGAGCTCTAGTAAAATTTAATAGAGGAAAAGCATTCACCCATAGCAAAAGTGAGCAGATACTTAGAACAAACCTGGAGCTGCTCAAGCAGTGTGAATAGAAAGTAAAGGTAACCTACACGAGTTTCAGCATAACAAGGAGAAATTTTATTTAAGAAGAACAAAGAGAAAGTTTAAAGCACTTCCAAAGAGAATTGGAAGCATGTTCCTTTCATGAGGAAGAAAAGGTGACAGAGACAGAGGGAGAAAGGCAGAGACAGAGAGAGATTGCAGGGTTATAAATACTCTCTCCGTTTGAAATTGGCTGCACTTCTTTCACTGGCCTCTCTGGAGCTGCAGGCAGTATTGCCCTTTCCTTTTGGTCATTGATGGTTTCTTTCTATTGGTCATTGGTTACCTAGGTGACTTCTTTCCCATATTCTTATGGGCCCTCAAGACTTTTTGTTTCAACAGTCCAGATTTTCTTTTCACCCTGCTTAAAGCCCCTTTCTGCAGCTAAAGTGCTGTGGTGTCATCATAGCTCACTGAAAACCCATGGGAGCCAGCTATCCTCTTGCCTAAACCTCAGAGTACATTTTTAATTTGCATATTTATTTTTTTTTCTGTTATAGTGATGGGCAAAAGGCTTTGTCCATGCCAAGTCTCCCAAATGTAGTTAAAGGATTTATATGTGGTTGGCAGAAAAAGAAAAATGAAAAAAAATTAATAGTGGCTCAAAATGACTGGATTGGACACATGAGTGATATAACTTAGGTCTATAACCTGAAGATGATCTCTTCTCTATGTAACTGGACTTTGTGAAATATCTCACTGAGAGGCAGTGGTTATTAACCTGTTTATCACATGTAGAAGTGTTAGAGTGGAAAACTTAGTAGGTGCTGTACACCAGAGGACAAAAGAATTTCTCTAAGCTAATATTAGGATACAAAAGTATATTTTATACTTTAGAAGTGTGTAGAGGAAAGGGAGAGAAAAGAGAACCAAGAGCAGGGAGATGGGATGGTACCCCAAAGGGAAAAAAAAAAAGGAAAAATGCTTGCTCTGAAGTTCAGCGGGTACCTGAATGTGAGGAGGTCAAAGAAGGTAATTGTGGCTAAATTGACAGATTATTGTGACTATGAATTCTGTGTTCATTTTTCCTCAAAGAAAACTGAAGATAGATATCTTTCCAGGTGTTTCCAATCCCAAGGCCTGATAGTTCATATTCCATTGTTCTTAGGAGTCACTGAGGAATGATTTGAGGCTATGGAAACAAATTCTGAAAGGCCAAGGAGCTGGGGAAACGTAAAGAGACATAATATACAAGTCTAATGGTTCGGCTGGGCTTCTCAAAGTTTTCTGAAAACAGAAATACATTTTGTAGATGCAGCTATCAAGACAAAGAAAGCAGGAAGTGATCTTAATCTCTAATGAACAAATAATTAGTTAGGCTGGGCCCATTTGGTCAGGCCTTTAAGACAAAGGGCAGTATATCACTTGCTCTCAGGAGTTCCAGACCAGTCCGAGTAAGAGTGAGACTTCATCTCCACTAAAAATAGAAAAATCAGGTGGGCACTGTTTCAGGAGTCTGTAGTCTCAAATACTTGGGAGTCTGAGGCTAGAGCTCGGAATTTTGAGGTTACTGTGCGCTAGGCTAAGGCCACTGAACTCTAACCTTGACAACACAGTGAGACTCTATGTCATAAAAAAAGAAGAAAAAAAGAGAAAAGGGGAGAAAAAAGACAGAAGAAATCTATGAGCTAATATGCTTCTTACTTTTTTTTTTTTTTAAATTATCAGTTTGTGGCACTGGGTAGAGTGCTGTGATGTCACAACTCACAGCAATCTCAAACCATTGGAATCAAGTAATCCTCTTGCTTCAGCCTCCAAAGGAGCTGGTACTACAGGCTTCCACCACAACATCTGCTTAGTTTTTCTACTTTTAGTAGAGAAGTGGTATCGCTCTTGCTCAGACTGGTCCCAAACTCCTGAGCTCAATCAATCCACATGCCTTGGCCTCCCACAGTTCTATGATTACAGACATGAGCCATTGAACATCTCATAGCAACCTCCAACCCTTTGGCTTAAGCAATTATCATTGCTCAGCCTCCTAAGTAGCTGGGACTACAGGCACCCACCACAACTCCATGTAATTTCTTGTTGCATTTGTCATTGTTGTCTAGTTGGCCCTGGATGGGCTTGAATCCACCAGCCTGGGTGCATGTGGCTGGCACCACCGTGAAATGGGCACCCAGGGAATTTTTTTTTTTATTTTTTGAGACAGAGTCTCACTTTGTTGGTCCATGGCATGATAGCTCACAGCAACCTCAAAGTCTTGGGGTCAAGTGATTCTCTTGCTTCAGCCTCCAAGTAGCAGGGTCTACAGGTGACCATCACAATATCTGGCTATAATTTTTCTATTTTTTCACTATAAAGACCAATTATCTTTACAATAACCAAGACAGAACATAATTAATCACCCTCTACTAAAGGTTAAGGCACCTAGCTTCCCTCCCTACTCAACTGCACATTTACCTTATCTTACGCATAGAGTCACTGAAAACTAATCAGAATCACAAGAATGCAAGTGTCATGTGAAAGAAGTAGGGAGTTTTATCCCAAAATATTACTATTAGATATAAGGAATACTTTAAATTAAAGGTCATTGGAGGCTCGGTGCCCTTAGGTCAGTTGTTAGGTCGTTGGTCACATGCACCAGGGCTGGTGGGTTGGAATCCCACCAGTGCCTGCAAAACAACAGTGACAACAATAAAAAAAACAAAACAAACAAACAAGCAAAACCCAGCCATGTGCTGTGGTAAGCTTCTGTAGTTCCAGCTGCTGGGAGGCTGAAGCGTGAAAATTGATTCAGTCCAAGAATTATAGATTGTTGTGAGGCTGCAGCACTCTACAAAGGGCCACATAGTGGGACTCTGTCTCAAAAAAAGAAAACAAAGATGATGATTGTTATGAGAAAGCATTGGAAATATCTTTCCTTCTATTTATCTAGTTAAACCCTGACTGATTGGATCAAAATATCTATGGTGGGCAACTGAATTCCTTTGCCCCCCCCTAACGTTAGCAGATCTGGCCCAAATCATTTCTTTTATCTTTTTGTGTTCAACTTAATATGAGGAAACTATTTCTTTAGGTTACATTGTTCTCCCATCTAGGGTAAAGTTCCATTTGTAAAAGAGCCCTCACCTAGGGCTCACAATGTGCACATTAGGTGAAATCCCACCTCACGCCCTCTTCCCTTGTGCCTTACTTTCCCCCTCATCCTCCCTCCCCCCTCCCATGTCCCTCTATCCCTGTACTGTAATATCTTAGTGTTTTGTTTTTCCTATGAATATACAATTGTTTATATATCAATTTCCTATTAGTATGAAGTACATTGGATATTCATTTTTCCATTCTTGTAATACTTTACTAAGAAGAATGGATTTCAAATCCATCCAGGTACATATAAAAGATGTAAATTCTCCATCTTTTCAATAGCTGGATAGTATTTCATGTTATAAATCACTAGTTGATGGGCATTTACTTTACTTCTATGACTTGGCAATTAGGAATTGAGCTACAATCAACATTCGACTGCAAATGTCATAGTGGTAAAATTATTTTGTTCTTATGTGTTGATATCTAGCAATGGGATTGCAGGGTTCAATGGAAGCTTTACTTTTAGATCTTTAAGAATTATCCATACTTCTCTCCAAAAAGGCTGCATTAGTTTGCAATACCACCAGCAGTGTAGAAGTGTTCCCTTCTGTCCACATCCATACAAGCATCTGGTGTTTTGGGACTTTGTGATGTAGACTAATTTTCCTGGGAACAGGTAATATCTTAGAGTGGTTTTGATTTGCATTTAGCATTTCTCTGATTATTAAAGATGATGAACATTTTTTCATGTGTTTGTTGCTAGCCCAAATCATTTAAAACAGAATATCTGTCTCAGCTTGATTTAAAATTCAACTGTTTTCCCCCATTTATTCATCCTCCATAGCAATCATTTGCTGCACCTATAATTTGAATTCTCCCCCTCCCTTCTAAATGTCAGGTATGAAGATATATGACTATCACTCATATAAAGGTGTCTGAGACATTGAGTAGCCACTTTTGTGGTTCTCCCCACAAACGTGGTTTTGAGAAATAAACACATCTTATTAATATGCCTTAATTGTTAGTTAATCTTGCAGTGAACTTCTGGGGGGAATAGTGCAAGTTTCCCTTTGCCTTTCCATGGGACCTGCTTCTCCCGTCTTCTGGCTCAGATATATTCCATCTCCCCCTCTCCTCACCCCACTGTGAAAAGATGCATATATGCTGTGCCTGGTGTAACCTACTTTCAGATACAATCTCTGTCTGTACTGACTCAGTCTGTGTTCCCAGGCTCATGTTCTCAAACTTGCCTGGGAATAAGTTTACCCGTGATTTCTCTAAGTTCTAGAGAACTGTTATTTTACCTTTCAGTAGACAGTTTTAAATGTCAACTCCTTGGAGTTTTACTGATATTGAATTTGTAAAGAGTACCGACAAGACATTTTTCAACAAGGCTCAGGGAAGCTTTATTTCTGTTGCATATTCCAGAAGATGAATCTCCAGATTACAGAAAATGCAGGAATGTTTAGGTATGTAAATTGAAAATGCACTTTTTTCTTTTTTGGTCATAAGACTGGAGGGATTGTATGAGTCTCTTGGAATATTCAGTCACATAAGATTGATACTAGAGTATAATCTGTGGTTGGAAGTGAAATTCCCAAATGCAGGCTGGGCATTGGCTCATGCCTATAATCCCAGAACTCTGGGAAGCTGATGCAGGATTGCTTGAGCTCAGGAGTGTAAGACCATCCTGAGCAAAAGTGAGACCTAGTCTCTCCTAAAAATTTAAAAGGTAGCTGAGTGTGGTGTTTCAATTCTGCAGTCCCAGCTACTGTGGAGGCAGAGGCAAGAGGATCTCTGACCATAAGAATTTGAGTTTGCTGTCAGCTATCATGATACCATGACACTCTTATATGGAAAAGGAGTGACATTCTGTCTCAATAACAACAAAAATTCCCAAATGCACAAGGCAGACATTTATTAAACTTATAATCATTATAATAATAATATTATAATCAATAATTATAATGATTATAAGTTTAATAATAAACTTATCAAACTTAATAAGGATCCTTGAGCTTTTAGCTTATTGTCAACAGGGCTAATGGCATTTGTTTGGGACCTGGGGAACCCAAGGGATTTTGAACGCTTTTGATAATTCTGATTTGAGAATTATATTAATTGTTTGATTTTTCATGAATTTAAGCATGGCAAGGATAAAGGAACTTTTGAATAAAATATAATATAATGAAGGAGACTTATTTTGGGGTGAAACTTCCCAGTCTCTTTCACACAAATATTTAGTCCATAATATTTCACCTCTTCCCTCACCAAATTCATCTCATGTGCATCATACATTTCTTTCATCCTAATAACCTCAACAGTCTTAACTTATTCCAGCATCATCTTAAAACACTAAAGTCCAAAGTGTCATTTATCAAATAAAGATGAGACCTGAGGAAAAATTCTCTCTGGCTGTGAATTTATGAAAACAGCTGAGTTATGGGCTGCCAAAACATAATGGTATAGGATAGACATTCCCATTCCAAAAGGGAGAAATAGGAAAGAAGAAAGGAGGGAAGGAGTCATAGGAAGTACCAAACTTAGAAAGGCCAATTCCATGAAATTGTACTGCTTAAGAATATTCCTCTTTGGCTTGATGTTCTTAGCTCCACTTTGGTGAAAACATCACTTCTATGGCTTGGCAGGACATTGCCCATGCTATAGCTTTCTGTGTGGGTCACAGTCTTACACACTAAAAAAACATTTTTGTAGAGATGATATCTCACTATGTTCCCCAGGCTGATCTTGAACTCATGGACTCAAGCAATTCTCCCGCCTTAGCACCTTAATATGCTATGATCATAAGTATAACCTATCATGTTCAGCCCTGAAATTTGTTGTTGATGATGGTGGTGGTCAGAGGGTGCTATATTGAAAGGAGAGGCTCCAGCATCCTATAGATGCTTGAGCCGTGAGCTTCACCTTGTGCTTAAGCTTGAACTTGGTTCTTTCCTGAGGTTCAATGGTGTTCCTCCTCTGGAAGCTCTTGAACCAGTCTTGGAGGATGTTGTCATAGGGCTTCAGACTCCCGAGGAGTCAGATAGCTCTGAGGTAAGCTGCATATGGATGTTAGGGGCCTGATACTTGGGACACAGCACCCTACAGGGCTTGTTGTTCTCAGCCTGCCGCTCTGCTTGTCGCCACCGTATCAGCCAGAGCACATCTGCCTGCCGCTGGGCCAATTGCAGTGATTCCACATAGCAGAAGGAGCTCCTGGTCCCAGATCAGGGAAGCTCTGAATGCGGCCTGTTCTGCCACGTGGCTACAGGTGGCCCTCTTCTCCCTGACTCCCACTGCTGCTCTTCTTCTCAGCATTGGGTAGACGGGCAGGTGGGGTGCAGGCCTCAGATTCTCTGCCTTCAGGGATCTAAACCCTCTGGAAGACTCCCCATCAAAGTCAGACCCCTCTAACCACCCCAGGCATAATCCCAAGAGTATGGACCTTGTTCACTGGGGAGGGGAGGGCCGGCTGCCACTCCAGCTTCTCCACCTCCTTCTGCTGCTGCAGGTCTACCTTGTGGGCTACAGAGAGCAGGGCCTGGTGGTCTTCAAAGGACTTCCTGTAAGAGGCCCCACCTGGCATCACCTCCACAGTGGCTTCCTCAGAGGACTTGGTATGAGACATGGTGGTCGCTTCAATCCTTTCTTCTTGATATGCTCAGGGTAAAACTCATCCTTGTCAACTAATGGCCTATCCAGAAACTTGTCTGGGACCCATAGATCATAAAAGGACTGATCAACAGCATCCTGATTGCCATACTTTGCCTTGGCCATAGATCAAGAGCTCCACCCAGGGCACCTAGTCCTGCTTTGCCAGTTTCTCCAGTTAGCTGCTCCTTCTGCCTGAGTGTCTTGGCTTTGGGGACATAATAAGGGAGGATGTCTTTGGGGGCAGCGATGTTAGATGTGTTCTCAAGAATGAGATTGACCAAAGGGGGTTTTCTTGAGAATCAATGATTTCTTCTGGACTTTGGTCTTCTTCTTTTCCAGCTTTTCCTTGGAGCCAGTGTCCATGAAGATGAATTTATCATCAGGGGCCTCTGACAACAAATCTCCACTTGTGCCTTCCTGCAAACTCAAGTTCTCTAGCAACTGATCAACATCTAACCCCAGGGGCTTCTTTCTTCAACAGCACTGGTTCTTATTTCTCGCCTCACCTTGCCACCTTAGCATTGGGTACAAGGAAGTGGGCCCCAGACCTAGAAAGCCAGAATCGCATTGTTTATCGAGAGGTCCTACAACCACCACCAAAGCTTAACTTCCCACCGTTTTTTCAGAGAGCCCTGGGGTAGTTTTAGAAAGCCCTCCTACCAGAACATTGTGAGTACTCCATTCCTTAATATTATGACTCTCAGGAAATGTTCATTTGAAAGCAGAGTTTTGTGGCAATAAAAACTTTTGAAAACCAAAATTTAACGTATTGGTATGCTCAAGGAAGGTGACAAGGGAAAATCAGGAAATTTGTTTGTGTTTTTTTTTTCATAGTGTTTTGTCTTTTCTTCTCTTTTCTAAAATTTGTATTAAGTCATAATTGTGTACTTTAGTGCAATCATGGGGCTCAATATGCTGACTTCATATACAATCTGAAATATTTTCATCGAACTGTTTAACTTAGCCTTCATGGCATTTTCATAGTCAATATATGTAGATATTGGCATTCTATATTTAGTAAGTTTCAAAGAAGCAAGGTAGATATGATCCCACCAATCGCCCTCCTTCCACCCATGCTCCCCTCCCTTCTCCCCTTCCTTGCTCTTTCCCCCATATTCTTGTGCTATGATTGGGTTTTAGCTTTCATATGAAAGCTATAAATTAGCTTCATATTAAGGCTGAATACATTGGATACTTTTTCTTCCATTCTTGAGATACTTTGCTAAGAAGTGTCTATCCATGTAAACATGAGAGAGTTAAAGTCTCCATCTTTCTTTAAGGCTGCATAATATTCAATGGTATACATGTACCTCAATTTATTAATCCATTCATGGATCGATGTATACTTGGGATTCTTCAATGACTTACCAAATATATCTTTTCTCTTTATTATTGGTTAATGTGATAGTACATATGATTAGATTACATCATTTGCATTTTTAATTGCATCATGGCTGTGTGCACTAATGCAATCATGGGGTACAATGTGCTGGATTTTTATACAATTTGAAATATTGTCATCAAACTATTTGACATAGCCTTCACGGCATTTTCTTTCCTATTGTGTTAAGACATTTATATTGTACATTTAGTAAATTACACATGTACCCTTGGAAGATGCACCTTAGGTGTGGTCCCACCAAGTACCCTCTATTCATTCATTCCCTCTTCTCCTTTACCCTCCCTCTACCATTTCCCCATTCATGATCTAAAATTGGGTTATAGTTTTCATATGAAAGCTATAATTTGTTTTCATAGTCGGGTGGAGGACATTGGATACTTTTTCTTCTATTTTTGAGACATTTTGTTAAGAACATGTTCCAGCTCCATCCATGTAAACTTGAAGAGGTAAATCTCCATATTTCTTTAAGGCTGTATAATATTCCATGGTGTACATCTACAACAATTTATTAACCCATTCGTGGGTCTTTGGGCACTTGGGCTTCTTTCATGAATTAGCAATTATGAATTGGGATTCAAAAAAATTCCGGCACAAATATCTTTATTGTAATGTGATTCTTGGTCTTCTGGATATATACCTAGTAGAGCAATTGTATGGTGGAATGCCAGATCTATTTTTAGATCCTTAAGTGTTCTTCAACCTCTTTCCAAAAGGAAGATATTAGTTTTCATTCCCACCAGCAGTGTAGAATGGTCCCTTTTCTCTGCATCCACACCAACATCTCTGGTTTGGGGATTATCTGATGTGGGCTAATCTTACTGGAGTTAGATGATATCTCAGACTAGTTTTGATTTTCATTTTTTCTAATGATTAAGTATGATGAGATTTTTTCATATTATCTGTAGACCATGCATCTGTCTTCTTCAGAGAAGTTTCTCTTCATGTCCCTTACTAACCTGAGATGGGATCACTTGTTAATTTCTTGCTAATATGTTTGAGATCTCTGTGGGTTCTGGTAATTTAACCTTTGTCAGAGTCATAACCTGCAAATATCTCCTCCCATTCTGGGGACTGTCTGATAGCATTACTTACTCTGTTCTTGGCTGTGAGGAAGCTTTTCAGTTTGATCAGGTCCCAGTAATGTAATTTTGGTGTTGCTTCAATTGCCTGAGGGGGGATCCACCTCATAAAATATTCACCCAGGCAGATTTCTTCAAGAGTTTTCCCTGTGCTATCTTTCAGTCTTTTTTCTTTATTTTCATGTCTTATTTTTAAATCCTTTATCCAGTGACAGTCTGTCTCAGTTAATGGTGAAAGGTGTGGGTCCAATTTCAGTCTTCTTACAGTCTTCACCAGCCAATTCACCCAGCACTATTTGTTAAATAGGGAATCTTTTCCCCATTAAAGGTTTTTAATTGACTTCTCAAAGATCAAGTAACTTCAAATAGCTGAGTTCATCTCTTGGTTCTCTATACTGTTCCATATACCTATATCTCTGTTGTTGTGCCAGTACCATGTTGTTTGGATCACTATTAATTTATAGTGTAGTATGAGATCTGGTAGTGTGATTCCTCCTGCTTTGTTCTTATTTCTAGTAATGTCTTGGCTATTTTGAGAATTTTTATGATTTCATATAAAACGAAGTATTACTTTGTGAGATCTTTAAAATATGACAGTGGAGCTTTCATAGGGAATGCCTTAAATTTGTATATTGCATTGAGTAGTATGGACATTGTAACATTGTTGGTTCTTCCCAGCCATGAGCATGGTATGTTTTAACATTTGTTAACATCTTCTGCTATTTCTTTTCTTAGAGTTTCATAGTTCTCTTTATAGAGGTCTTTCACATCCTTTGTTAGGGAAACTCTCAAATATTTCATCTTCTTTGGCACTACTGTGAAAGGAATAGAGTCTTTAATTTTTTTCAGCTTGCATTTTGTTGATATGTATATATAAAGGCAACAGATTTATTAGTGTTGATTTTGTAACCTGAGATGCTACTGTATTCCTTGATCTTCTAAGAAATTTGTAGTTGAATCTCTGGTGTTTTCGAGATATACAATCACATCATTTGCAAAGTGTAAACATTTGAACTTTTCTGACTCTATGTGGATACCCTTGATTGCTTTTTCTTGTCTAATTGTGGTGGCTAAGACTTTTCTTACAATGTAAAAAGCAGTGGAGACAATGGGCAACCTTGCCTGGTTTCTGATCTGAGTGGAAGTGATTTCAATTTAACTCCATTCAATATGATATTGGCTGTGTGTTTGCTGCAGATGGCCTCTATCAGTTTAAGAAGTATTGGCCTGGGTGAATACTTCATGAGGAGGACCCCCAAAGCAATGGAAGCAGTATCAAAAATACACTACTGGGATCTGATGAAACTAAAAAGCTTCTGCACCGCCAAGAACATAGTAAATATTGTTAGCAGACAGTCCTCAGAATGGGAAAAAAAATATTTGCAAGTTATGCCTCTGACAAAGGCTTAATAACCAGAATACATAGAGAACTGCAAAGTAATTGCAAGAAAAAAACAAGAGATCACATCTCAGGATGGGCCAAAGATCTGAAAAGAAA
>CAUYON010004200.1:0-51732 GCA_963573935.1 Arctocebus calabarensis
AGAGAATGGGGTTTCAATTGACATCAAAATGAGGAACAAATTTGTGAAGGGACTTCACAGTTGAGTTTTAGGTTTCTTAATTCTGAATAAGTTGGAATTCAAAGTAAGTGGAAATAATTGGGTTGTAGCCTTCACTTGAAATATATAAATTTGCTTCATCTTAGGGGTGTATACATTGGATACTTTTTCGTCCATTCTAGAGATACTTTGCTAAGGAGAACATGTTCCAGCTCCATCCATTAAGAGTGAAGGACATCTAATTCAGAAATGCTGTTATATTGAATTAGAAATTTTGAGGAAAAGGGGTTAAAGATGAGATAGACAAGAAATTACTAATTGCCCTGTAGTCCTAGCTACTTGTGAGGCTGAGGCAAGAGAATCGCCTAAGCCCAAGAGCTGGAGGTTACTGTGACCCTTAAGGCCATAGCACTCTACCAAGGGTGACATAGTGAGACTCTGTCCTTAAAAAAAACCCAGCACATCATACCCCTTGATTGCACTAATGTAAGCAACTATGATTTAAATAAATAAATAAGAAATAAGAAAAAGAAAAAGAAATTAGTAATCGCTATGTATGGCAACATTTTTAAGTTCTTGGAAAACAAAAGGTGAAATCAAAACCCAGAAGCATCACATGCAGTCAGGGTTATGGTGGGACCTTTCATACTTGAAATTCTAAGACATGATCTGGATTAACATGGAGCAAAGCTGAGAAGGGTACAAGAGGGGGCTCCCCAGTAGGGCTCTCTCCCCACCATTCTCCCCTATCTCTGCACCCTAAAGTTGCCATACCTTCCCAGAAGGCCAAGAGTCCACAAAACATGCTGTGCAAACCCCTGGTTCTCAAAATTCAGTTAAAATGTAAAACATATTAAAATATTAAAAAACAAAGTTATGATCAAAAACAGTATCATAACACAGCATCCACCAAAGTGTAAAGTTTCTTAGAACAAATCAAACAAAATATGGTATAAGACTTTGATGAGGAAATCCTGAAAATTTACCCCAAGGGAAAGAACAAATTAAATTCAGAGTGATAGTGTGATCATGAGTGAAAAGATTGGAATATTATGAAAGTGTCAGTTCCTTTTAAATGAAACTATAATTTAAGGATAGCGATAATGAAAATATAAGCAGAAGAGTCTATCAAACCTTAAAAATTGATCCTGGGACTAACAGGACTAATATGAGAATAACCAGGAAACTTTTGGAAAAAAAAAGAAGGAGGGGAACTCAGACATTTTAAAAATACAACAGATAGTAAAATATGGTGTGCACACGTGTGATTCAAATGGACACTGTTTCACAGCCCAGAGAAGCACACTTGTATAGTGTTCAGATTGGTATTTTCCAGACCAGTGAATGCATCTTCACTTCTCAGCTAATTGGCTATCTGAATACATGAGCAGGAAGGTACAGTTATGCTTACACTGGCTCATCTAGAATATGCCTTGAAATTGGAGCCTAGGGATGGGCACTGTTCCTCAAATTTCCCTCTTTAGCAGGAAGGAGACAATGTCTACATGAGAGGACAGCACCATGAGGATTATAAAGAACAAGGAATAACTAAAAGAACCTCATACGTTTAGACTTGAGGGAAATCCGAGCCACTTACAAATCTCAACTGCAACCAAGGATTGATTCTACAGCAGAGCCTGACGCCAAGCACAAGATTTAAGGGAGGTTGATTTTGTCTCAACAGGTACAGGCAGCACACTGTCAGGACTTAAAAGTGCAAGGAAGTCTGTGTGTGTGTGCTTCATAAGATACTTCGGTAATGAGGCCAGCTATCACAGAGGTGGTAGAACTACCTCTGAGTGTCATGATGAGAAGCAGATGAATGATTCATGTATGCTTCATAACAGAGCCCGGAACAGCCGGACTACCCTGGAAAGGTTACTTTCTTTCTTTTCCCCTAGCTGTCTACAGACAGAACAAATGCCCCTCCTGGGTGGTGAGCTCATCATTTGAGGACGGGTTGTTTAACCGCATCTTCAGAATGTTACAGCAAAGCTCTGAAACCAGGAGCACACAGGATTAAGCAATCCCTGAGCTCCGCTCCGAATTAGAATTTCCATGATTAAGTCTGAAACTTTGGGAAAGGCTGTCAAACGGGAATTGTGGATAACCAAAACCTTCCTGAAATTTCCAGCTCATTCTCCAGAGTAAATGCATCACCCATCATCCTACACAGCACACCAAATATTAGCAACACACACACACAGACACACGTGTACACAGAGGCATCATTCATATGTCCTAACATAAATCTTTTCACCACAATGACCGTGGTTGTCAGCGAAAGAAATACTCTTGTTCAGTCCAATGCACTTGGGTAGCCCAAATAAACCATAGTATAATACCCGGCATTTATTCAGCACCCTTTGGGGCAGGGACTCACACTTTATCCATATTTCTCATTCATCATGACCGCATTCCTGGGAGACAGGCTGCCCCTCCGAGAGGCAGTGGCACCGGGCTTTTGATTCCAGGCCCGACTGAAGGAGAACTCCTGCTTTCTCCATGTCAGAACCTCCAGTTCTCAAGAGTCTTTCAGCCTTCCTCAGCCTGGCTGAGTAGCCTTCCGTGACAGGCTTCTGATGCCTCATCGGGAGTGGCTGTGCCTCTGTCTCTGCTCTGGGGTTTCTCTCCTTGAGGGTTAAGAACATTCAGGCTCTGAATGGCAAGCCTTGCATATGTTTTGGTGAGAGTACCCCTCAAATGTGAGCAAACTACAGTGGCTTTGGAAGTTACTGGAAATCCCAGGTCTATGCCACTTACTGGCTGTGGGACCTTGGGGAAATGACTCGTCCTTCTTACCTTACCTAGAAAACAGGTCCAGGAAGGCATAGTTTTCTAGGCTGTTACTATGCTATGAAATATAGCATAGAAATGTCTTGGCATGTGGTGGAACCTGAATTTGAAAGTTCGATCATTATGGTAGGTGTCATCTTGCCCCCAGGCCATGTAGCTCAGCATTTCTGCACAAGCCGTGTAGGGGATTTGATTGCGTCCTCCCCAAATTTAAGAGTTGAGGCCCTGACCCAAACAAATATAAGACTGAGGTTTGAAGATGAGCTCTTTCAGGAGATAATGAAGTTCAAATGAAGCCATAAGGGTGGGCTGTAACCCAGTGTGATGGGGGTCCCTCTAAGGCCTCGTGGAGACACAGGAAGAATGCGGACGCCTGCCAGACCAGGGAAGGGGCTTGAGAAAAGACCAACTATGTCGTCACTGTGATCTCAGACCCGTAGCTTCCAAAAGTTTGGGAAAATAGGTTCTTGTTGCTTCAGCTACCCATGCTGCAGAGTTTTGTCATGGCAGCTCTAGCAAATGAATGCATCCAGTTTGAGATACAGCCATAAACTCCAGACCTCGGGTCAGGAGGACCTTTGGAAAGATCAAGTAATGGCACCAGGTTCAGGAAGACACCTATGCAGACAGAAGCAGTGATTACATACAGTGAGTTAGTTGAATAAGCCTTTGGTGAGAAGCAAAATCAAAGCCACTTCCTTTATCAGTGGGAAGAATCAAAAAAGACCAATGGATTTGAGTTAGAGGTCAGAGTCCGAAACTCACCCTCACCAGTGCTTATGGTGGAAACTTCAAGAATGGCCTTTCAGTTTAACTCACGTAAATTCACCCCTCGTCTCAGCTATCCAGATCAAGTTCATAATGCTTGTTTATTCATGGAATAATCTAGTTGCTAATTTACAGTAGACATACTATAAGTGTCTCACTGATGTACTGAATTTTTTGCTTCTCTTTGGAAATTATTCTCAAGCCTTCATTCCCGAGGTAGGTGAAAAGATGAATGTGCCATGCAATAAATATTGTTAATATGACAGTGGGATAAAGTGTGTCCTGGAGTCTTGGCAAAGGAAAAGCTCATGTCAGCATTTTCTACTCAGATGCCTAGAACAGGATTAGAAAGAAAATTATATTTTAACAAACAGTCAAATCTTTTATCCTACAAGTTTTGTGCACCTTGTATAAAATAAATGTGGGACTGAGGGATGCACATAATTTTTTAGTTATATATTCAGCAAAAGTATTTCTGGAGACATGACCATGTTTGTTGAGAGTTAATAGTCAATGTCATTAATCCTTGCACAGAACTGTCATCACCTCAAAGTCCTATGTCCATGGAAAGGGATGCTCAGCCTTCTCGAATCTTGTTTCTGTTCCACTTTCCTTACTAATCAGCCCTTCCTCTAACCTAGGAAATATACAGGAGTCCTGTGTGTCTCTTGCAGGTAACTGTCCAACATTCATAAGTTGATACTGTCTTATGATAGTTAATTTCCTATCAAAATAATTTGTTACCTACCTTATGAATTGTGAGAACTAATTAATGTGTTTTAAGTGCTTTGGGATTCTGAGATGAAAATCCCATAAAAATGTCATGTTGTTATTATGTCCTGACCCAATAAAAATTGTCGGGAAAAAAGAAGTGCCTGTGGGACTTCATAATAACAGTAAAGCACCCCTACTCGGCACTTTATCCCAGGATTTTGAGGAATTCTTGAGAACAGCTTCATATTTTGTGGAAAAGTCTTACATTTGTGCTAATTTTGGCCACAAAAGTGACTTTGTCAGTTTACAACTTACAGCCTCAGTTTCCATTCTCTTAAGTGGTAAAATGTAAACAGTAATAAAACTGACCTTGTAGGGCCATTATGGAGACGAAATAAGTGGTTGGCATGTATTGAGTGAGGGACTTACGGGCAGAGGAGAGTGTATAACTCCTCTGCTTTTACAAATCTATGGATATTATACATTCATCATTATTATTTCCTCTAAGTCTAAGAGGACTATTTTATCAATCTTACAAATGTATATGTCATAAAGTTCTCCAATATAGTAGCTTCCTGGGTGTCCATCTTTACATCAGACATAAGTTGTTTGAAGTCTAGTTGTGTCCCTGCACCTGTGGCCTTGCTGAAATTTCTCTTTTTCATGCAGTAGCCTTCATCACAGCCTGTTCATTCTTATCTCCCCAACCGAAAGCTCAAGGTATCTCACAGCTGCTGACCACAGTGAAACCTAGTGGGTAATGCCAGAGTCACGTACATAAGTACTCTCATTCATGTGTGCTTGCTTTTCTTTATTTTTTAAATTTCAGATTAATATGTGGATACAAACAATTAGGTGACATTGTCTGTGTCTTTTAGGTAAAGTCCAAGTTATAGTTGAGCCCTTCACCCAGAACGTGTGCCTATACCCTGCATTACACCTGCTGGGTGAGAGCTTAGCAAGCCTCCTTCCTGTGCCCCCTCCCCCCACTTGAAGTTAACTGTGTTTTTCTTTCACGTGAGTGTGTAGTTTCATATTAGTACTGAACACATTGGATGCTTGCTTTTCCATTCTTGTGGTACTTTATCTACAAGATGTTCACCTAATCCTTCTAAGTAAATACAAAAGATACAAACTCTCCATCTTTATTTATGGCTGAATAATATTCCATGATATACACATACCATAGTTTATTTATCCATCCGCAACTTGATGGGCACTTGGGTTGTTTCCACATCTTGATGATTATGAATTGAGCTGCGATAAACATTCTAGTGCAAATGACCTTAAGGGAAAATGATTTTCACATGTGTTTACCTTAAGTTAGCCAGGCCACCATCCCCATGGGAAGGCCCAAGGGATGATATCCATGAACTTTAATAAAAACCCAGTTCCACAGGTATCCCCTCTCTCTCGCCTCCCCCACTTGTTGGTTGAGCACCTGCTGTTTCTGGACTCTCCACTGGCCTTCGTAGGCATGCATCCTCTTTTCATGGGGCCTGTGAATAATAAATGGCTTCTGCTATTTCCTGCCTTTTGTTGGGGTGCCTGACCCAACACACCTAAACCTAGCTTCTTCCCAGTCAGATTCCCTTTATAGAGTGGCTATATTGGCATGTGGCCACTTTTCTGAAAGAGACTTCAAGAGCAAATTGAGGAAAACCACAATAGTAAATTAAGGATTTACTAACACAGTGATGGCCCTCAGAAGCTCCTAAGCTTTTCCAGCACACACTGTCGTGTGCAGTGTATTCAAAGGTATGCCAGTTATTTTAGGCACAGGTTTCAGGCAACATACAGAAACAGAAACACACACATGCATCCTGCCCTTGTTGAGCCCATTCAATGGAGAAGACAGACAACATTCACGGTAATAACTGAATAGGTAGCATGTCAAACAGTGACCAGGGCTAAAGGGGAAAATAAAGCCAAGAGAGGGGAACAGAAAGTGCCAGATGTGGGTTATGGGCTTCAATTTTAGCTGGAGCAGCAAGAAGTGCCTCACTCAGGAAGGTGACATTTATGTCTTTATTACTCAAAGGAAGTGAAATCTTTAATCATATGTCACATTCTCAGTGATGGGTTATGACAAGTGGCAAGTGCCTTAGCATGCTGCCAACAGTGTCTCTGCATGGCAGAGAGCCCGGCACGGGTGATGTGTGTCCTTTTCACAGAGCTGGGTCACATTTATTCATTTTTACCTGGAAGCAACCATAGTCTTTTGAGCACCTGTCCTCTGTGCCCTCCTAAGGAGTAGTATCATGGAGAGTTAATGGTGAATGAAGATCTTTGAAGGCTCTACTCATTTCCTGACCAAAGGCTCTATCCCTGAGACACTTAAAAGCACATTATTAGGGTGATAATGTTGAAAATGCAGGGCCAATCAGTCACATCCTCGTGATCCTGAGATTTTCAAACACATCTGCCCATAACTTGCCGAGTGTGGGAGGCCACGAAGTTTTTGACCACTGGGCTAACTTCATCAGTCTGTTCTAGTGAAAAGAGCTCAGGGCATGCTGCGAAGGGGCCACAGAAATCAAGCACACAGAGGCAAAGCTCTGGGTCTCTCCAGTTTTTCTCTGGAAAATTTTGTGTGGCTCAGATGTCCCGTCTCATATTAGATTCATCCCTGGAGGATAAAACCCAAGATGGGGTAGGTTTCACTTTTGCCCATTTCTTTATCAGCGTCTGGGCCCACAGTCTGGTCAGCTGTCTCAGCTGGGCAGGGAGGAATTGTAAGGGGGGGGGGACGGTTATAAGAAATTTCCCCATAGGGTTGGGTGGCCTGTGAAAACAGGATTCTGTACAGCACGACTGTGGTTTCTGCCAGCTCTGAAGATTGCCAGAATGCTTGCAGGGATTAAAAACAGGAAATTCAATGATCCACATAAATGATATTTTCCAAATGGTAATATTCTGCACATTTAGAGGACACAAACCCCAGAATTGTGCAGGGAAATGGGACCCTCCTGGTATTCTTTCATGTCAATAACCTCACTCTGTGGGTCCTATGTCATTTTTTTACGCCCACTCAGCCACTGACATGTCCATTTATGTAACGTGTACTGAGAATGTTGCCTTTACTGCTTGTCCCAAGCTCATGGTGTCATTCCATGGATTGCAAATGAAGGTAGTTACGATGATTTGGAGATAAATTTCAAGTTTATTGCAGTGACAGATATCCCAGTCTCAGGATTCTGTGTTCTACTCTGCAAACAAGGGCTGTGGCTGACACGTGCAGGGTACATGGGGCATAGTAAAGACACAAAATCTGAGCACCCTGCCTGCTGGTAGGTCACAGCCTCGCCTGCAGTTTCACTCAGAATGTCTAGTTTTCTGACAGGAATAGAAGAGGCCATCAGAAAATTTCTGAAAGTCAACTTGTAAAAACAATCAAGAGACTTTGAAAATATTTATTCTTTAAAGTAACTAATCTACTATTAAAAGTCTGTCCTGTAGAAATTATCAGGCAGCTAGCTAGACAGAGAGATGATAAATAAATAGATTGAGATAGATATTCATTGCACCATTTTTCAAATTGTTGGAAAAGTAGGAGAAAATGAAACTATCCAATTACAAGGAATAATGAGTAATTTATGGCACATCAGTAAAACAAATGACGATATAGCCATTAAAAATTATGTTTTGTTTTGTTTTTAAACTAAATAGTACAAGTGACAGAAACTACAAAAATAAAAATAGACAAATTGGACTTAATCAAAGTGAAAACCTTCTGCATGGCAAAAGCAATAATCATCAGAGTGAATGGAATCCTACAAAGGAAGAGGAAATATTTGCAGACTATGTATTTCTGAAAGGGGAGCAATACCCAGAATTTACAAGGAATTTAAACAACTCAACAACAACAAAAATAAATAACCCCATTTAAAAATGGGAAAAAGACAAGAATAGACATTTTTCAAAAGAAACATACAAACAGTCCAGAAGCATAGGGAAAAAATGCACAACCTCTCCAACCATTAGAGAAATGCCGATTAAAACCACAATGAGATATCATCTTACACCAGTCAGAATGGCTATGATTTAAAAGGCAAAAAATAACAGATGTTGGCAAGGATATGGAGAAAAGGGAACTCTTTCTTGTACACTCTTGGTGGGAATGTAATAGTCCAACTTCAATGGAACACAGTATGGAGATTTCTCCAAGAACTAAATATAGAACTACCCTTCATTCCGACAATCGCATTACTGAAGAAAAAAGAATCATTATACCAAAAAGATACCGGCATTCATATGTTTATCACATCACTATTCACAATAGTAAAGATATGAAATCAACCTTTGTGTCCATCAGATGATGACTGGATGACGAAAATGTGGTGCATTTACACAATGGAATACTATTCACCCATAGAAACAATGACATCATGTCTTTTGCAGAAACATGGGTTGAACTAGAGCCATTATCTCATGGGAAACCATTCAGACAGAGAAAGACAAACCCCATACATACCCACTCTTAAGTGGAAGCTAAATAACCCATGGAACGATGAACACTGGAGACTCAGGGATGTGGGGGAGTCTTATAGACTCATAGATCTTCATTCAGTTTGGAAAGATAAGTGGCTCTGACAGAGGGCAGAGCAAGATGGTGGACCAGAAGGCTTGTTCAGCTACGCTGTCCTAGAATGACTGGGGAGAAAGAGAGAACCCAGCCAAACCAGCCATGGAGACGTTACGCAGAGTTGTAGCTCAGGGAACACAGCAAGGAGGTGGTGAGCTTGATATAGAGTATGATCGGAGAAGTGGAAATCTGATGAATTAGGCAAGTGATTACAACCAGTTGGGATCAGCTGGCCCCCCACAGAGGAAGCCTTTCCATAGTTTTTAGTTGTTGGGGGAAGATGCGTGTTGAGTGGAAAGCTTGGAAGAGTGGGTGGACTTGGACAGTATAAGCAACCAGATTTGAATGCTGGTTGGAGTGGCTTTGCCATAGGTGAGGGTGAGGGTGAGGTAGCCATACTGAGAATGCCTTGGCCGCCAGGAGGCTACCATTGTGGGAAGGTTGTGAGAAGGTCTTAGCAGAGGCCTGAAGCATGACCATCTTAATTCCGCCTGCTAGAATCAGAACTTCACTCTTGGGACAGGCTGAGGGACTCTAACACCGCACGGGAACTGGAGTCAGGGGGCACTGTCTGAGAAGGAAATAAAGGGCATAAAAATGGGGGCAGAGGAGGTTAAACTCTGACTCTTTGCCAACGATATAGTCTTATACTTAGAGAACCCCAAAGCTCAACCACAAGACTCCTGGAAGAGATCAAAAAACTATAGCAATGTCTCAGTATACAAAATCAATGTCCACAAATCAGTAGCCTTTGTATATGCCAATAACAGCCAAGAGGAGAAGCTAATCAAGGACACAATTCCCTTCAAAGTAGCTTCAAAAAAAGAAAGACATACCTAGGAATATACCTTATAAAAGAGGTGAAGAACCTATGCAAAGAAAATTATGAAACCCTAAGAAAATAAATAGCAGAAGATATTAACAGATGGAAGAACACACCATGCTCATGGCTCGAAGGAATCAACATTATGAAAATGTCTATACCATCAAAGCAATCTACAGATGCAACACAATCCCCATTAAAATACCGTAATCATATTTTCAAGATTTGGAAAACGTAATTCTTTGTTTTGTGTGGAACCAGAAGAAACCCCATATAACCAAGGCAATTCTTACTAATAAAAACAAAGTCCAGAGGTATCACCCTACCAGACTTTAGGCTACACTACAAGGCCAAAAACAGAGAAATTGACATTTGGAACTGAATAGAAAAATCAAGAGATGAAACTAACATCTTACAGCTATCTGATCTTTGATAAACCAAACAAGAACATATGTTACGTGGCGCTTCTGACACTTCTTGCCAGGGCCCAGGACTGGCCAGGTCTCGGGCCCGGTTTAACTAGGTTCTGTATGTGGACCACTAAGTTACCTTGCTCTGGTTCAGTTTCTCTTAGGTGCCTGAGGGCTATCTACTTTAGCTGGAGAGAGAGAAAGAGAAAGAGTGTGAGTCTTAGAGAGAGTAAAGCAGTCTTCTTAGAAAGATAGATCTTAGTCTTTAGCGGAGCTTGGTAATCTTCAGCAGAGAGACGCCGTGCTGGTGTTCTGCAGGCAGGAGAGGAGACAGAGTCAGAGTAGGCGGGTCCGTGATAGAATGCGCATGCTCCTTGACTGCCTTCTCCTCTAGCCGAATATAAGGCTGATCTCGTGCCTCTCCACACCACAGGTGTAGAGACTGCCAATTCACCACTGCTCTCATCTTGCAAGCTCGCCTGCTTGTTAGGAGAGCTAAATCCCTCTCCATGCCCTTTCCACCCAGGTATTCCATTACTGAGCAATACAAATATTTCTTATAACTCTCACTCCCCCTAGCCATAGGCTATATGGGCTGCAACAAACAGACACTGGGGAAAAGAATCCCTATTCAATCAATGGTGTTGGGAGAACTGTATAATCACATATAAAAGATTGAAAATGGACCCACACCTCTCACCATTTACAAGAACTGATTCAAGATGGATAAAAGATTTAAATCTAAGGCATGAAACAATAAAAAATACACAAAGAAAGTATGGGGGATACACTTGAAGATATTGGCCTGGGGAAAGATTTTATGAAGAAGACTTCTGTGGCAATTGCAACAACAACAAAAATAAACAAATGGGACTTGATTAAATTGAAAAGTTTCTTCACAGCTAAGGAAACAACAACCAAAGCAAATAGACAACCTTCCACTGGGAAAAGATGTTTGCATATTAAGAATCAGATAAAAGCTTGATACCTAGGATCTATAGAGAACTCATATTAATCAACAAAAAGCCCCAAACAGTCCCATATATCATTGGGAAAGAGATATGAATAGAACCTTTTCCTAAGCAGATGAGTGGCTAACAACCATATGAAAAAATGCTCATCATTGCTAATCATCAGATAAATGCAAATCAAACCTACCCTGAGATATCACCTAACTCCAGTGAGAATGGCCCACATCACAAAGTCTCAAAACTGTAGAAGCTGGCATGGATATGGAGAGAAGGGAACACTTTTACACTGCTGGTGGGACTGCAAATTAATACAACCTCTTTGGAAGGAAGTATGGAGAATCCTCAAAGAACTCAAATTAGACCTCCCATTTGATCCTACAATCCCATTACTAGGCATCTACTCAGAAGAAAAAACAATTCTTTCATCATAAGGACATTTGAACTCAATTTACCATCACCAAAATGTGGAAACAGCCTAAATGCCCACCAACCCAGGAATGGATTAACAAGCTGTGGTGTATGTACACCATGGAATACTATTAAGCTACTAAGTAAGATGGAGACTTTACATCTTTTGTATTAATGTGGATGGAGATGGAACACATTCTTCTTAGTAAAGCATCACAAGACTGGAGAAGCAAGAATCCAATGTACCTAATTCTAATATGAAGGAGTAGGGGAGCTAATACAGGGGCAGGCAGGGGAAAGAGCAAGTGGGGAGAAGTGGGGAAGGAGGAGGGGTGGAGGGTCACAGTGTATGACACACCTCTTATTTCAAAGCTTTCCAAGGCCCCTATTTTCAGGTTACAAAAACAATCCTAAAAACCAACTTCTACCAAATCGCAGGTAATTGACCGAATTATGTTTCCTAATCACCCATCCTTCCTCGCGCGTCAGCCACCAAACCCCTTCTCCTGATGGGCTCTGGAGGCCACCGGCTCTGCCAGCGTCCTCTCCTGTGTCATTCTAATTGGCACTAATTGCTTTGCTAAAATTCAGGCATCAAAAAGTTTCCACCAATCAGTTTACCCTTTGACCCCGAGTCTGGCTTCTCTGTCAAGTTCAGGTATTGCTAATCCACCTGGTGGCTCGTCTGGACAGCTTATTTTGTCTGTGCCTTTTCTTCTTCTACTAAGAACTGAAATGAAGACCAGCTGCATTCCTGAGCGAGTCTCTTGCCCACTTTGACCCATGAACCAGCTGCTGGGTGGGGCCTTGGGTGTGACTCCCGGGGCCTCGCAGGGACGGGACGCCCAGTGCAGGGCCTTCCAGGGGCGCCCTCCCTACACCAGCCTTTTCTTTCTCACACCTGGAAGGGAAAGCCAGACTGTCTTGCTGAGCTTTCAACTCTATCACTTTTGTTTCTGTCCCTGAGGTGAAAGATCTGGCAGGTGACAAGAGCGAGGTCACAGCCGATGCTGTCAGAAAGTGGAAAACAAGGGGCCTCAGAGGAGAGGAGGCTTAGGAGGATTTGGGTGCACTGCCTGCCCAAATTAATCCACCCAAAGCCACAGCATGAACAAAAACGTCTTCTTTCTTGGAAGAGAAAAAAAATGCATTGGACAAAGATCCTGAAGGCTCAACTATCCTCTGCCTCAGAGTAGTCGGCCCACCTCCCATGGTGGCCTGTCCCTTCCCAGTTGAGCTCCGAGCAGACCCCATGCTTTGCCAGCAGCACCAAGGTGGTTTCCTTGGTAGGTGCCATCACTCTCATTCCTAACATCCTCCTTGTAAAAGCATTGCACCACGAAGGAGATGCTTTCGTCCCCAGAATATTAATTAACCAATTGTGGCAAAGTATGTTTAGACGTCTGGAAGTGCAGCCTCTGCTGTCAGGGTTACTGTCGTTTCACGGACTGTAGGGAGGGGGCAGGAACACGGGTCGGGGCTGGAGAAAGACAGCAGCACCAGGATGTCGCGGCAGGACCATGGGCACAGCGGCCCTCCCGGTCCCCAGAGGAGAGAAATGTCTGGTCAGAAGGAACAGGGGGAAGCATGGGGGAAGCTGCTCAGGCAGGGGAAGGTGCGGCTGGGAGAGAGCCAGAGGAAGTAGGATCCGAAAGGGAGGAAGGTTTGAACTTCAGCTTCCACAGGGCTGAATTCTCAACGTAGCTCCACCCCTCACTTGGACAAAGTACAGAACTGTTCTGAGATGGCTTATCCTGTCCGTCAAATGGGGGGTTAACGTCCTCCAAACAGTGGCACGGAGGAATTTATGAGACTTGCAAGAGGTTTTAATTCATATATTTCTCGCAACAGCTGTAAAGGCAGATGCTGCTTTATACCCATCCCTATATTACACACAGGGATGTAAATTATAAAGCAGGTGAAAAACACAGCGAGTTGAGTTCATCATCAATGCCAGCCCCTCTCCCCACCTGCAAGCCCCTGGGGAAGAATTGGGGAGGGTGCAGAGCGGCCAGAGCAGTGCCTGGAAATCAGCTTTTGTATATCAGGGGAGCGCCTCCCTGCGGTCTTATTTTCCTTCAGCCCTCACTCACACCAAGAGTCTTTCCTGCATAACTTTTCATAGAAAGTTTTCCTCTGAATTGATGCCAGGAGCCTGATATATATATATATATATATATATATTTTTTTTTTTTTTTTTTGCAGTGTTTGGCCGGGGCTGGGTTTGAACCCACCACCTCCAGTTTACGGGGCTGGTGCCCTACTCTTTTGAGCCACAGGTGCCGAGGAGGCTGATATTTTTATGGACTGGTTGCTTTAACACATGAGGGTGGAGAGGTAGAGACATTACATACATATTTGTGAAGAGTTGGTTAAAAGTCATCTAATTGGAATTCTGATCAGATCCACCAAATGTGCATAGACACAGAGATGCACATGCGGAGACAGACAGACGGACGCCCCCCGGTAACAAAAGATGGGCGTACGTGGGATGTGACAGGAGAGAAAGCAGAAAGAGCCCAACTTGCAGGACAGGGCAGTGGCCCGAGAGGCTGCAGCGGGAGGCACCTAAGGAGGTTTCCCCGTAAGCCAGGCAGGAGGCGACGTGAAGGAAGTGATGTGAGTGACGTTGAGGGGTTGGAGGACTTAGAACTTGGCTGTCTGAGGGGAAGGAGAGAGAAGCAGAGTGGGAGAGGGGACAGGTAGACTCCTGTGTCCAGGTCGCTGGCTGAGATGAGGACCCAGCTGGGGTCATAGTTTGGGGCATGAGGCGGACGTGGAAAGAAGAGGCAATCTGGTTCTGTCTCAAGTGGGATGTGGGGCTGAGACCGCATGGCAGGGGCCGGCAGTGAGATGTGCTAGGCTGGGGGTCAGAGGGGCAGTTTGGGCTGAAGACATAGGGGCCCATGGACGCAGAGAGGAGCCTATCTAGAGGCTGATGAGCCCCCTTCTTTGGCGGTCTCTGGGAATCAGCTTCTGTTTTTGTGTACACATCAGCTCCAAGGAATGGTTTATAGGAGGGATTGTCAAGCAAAGTGCTCTTCAAAATGCAAATGGAAAGCCGGGGGATCACTGCAGATGACAGAGGTGGACACATGACCATGCCGGAGAGCCCCCTTGACAAGTCTGCTTCTTCTATGCTTAACTGTGAGTCCCCTCAGCCTCCCCAGACACAACACATCATCTTGACTCATATTCTACAAAGGCTTTGAGTAAATATCAGAGACTTTGCAAGTTCAGCTGAGACAGCCTCATTGAATATGACAAATAGATTATTGCTTTCTTTCTCTGCCAACTGTTCCTTCCTTAAAACAGTAAAGATGTGACATTAATAATAGTGACAACTAATATCTGTGCTTACCGTGTTCTCGGGTGCGTGCTACACACTTGGCATGAATCGCCTGATTTCATCCTCATGAAAACGTAACGAGGTTGAAGTATCAGCTATCACCACCGTAATTCTGTGTCAAAAATCACCCCCAAAATTCAGACTTAAAACCACAGCCATTCCTTGTCTCGCATCTGCAGACTGTCTGGGCTGCCTGGGCTGCTCTAGGCCAAGCTACTCTGGGCTGTTCTACTTCCCACTGCCAGTCTGGACTCACCAGGGATTCCTTCTGCACGCACCTTCCCTCTGCAGCCCCGGCTTGTGGGGAAAGCAGCAGTACCCAGGAAGGATGCTTCTGTGATATCTCTTAAGTTCTAGGCTTAGAACCAGCAGCCAGTTTTAATTTTCAATAGCAGCCATCTGCTTGCAGGTGCCCTTAATAAATCTCTGCTATCAACCCTAAAAAAACCACCCAAAAAACAAAAAATGAACAAAAAAACTGGCAGCCTCTCCCTTCTACCCATGTGCCATTGGCCGAAATGAGTAACAAGCCTGAGGTTCTGCTCACGGGGCACAGAAGGAAGGGTAAAGACCTAAGGCCGATCATTCAACCTACCACAGCTGGGAACCTTTATCCTTCCCATTTGACAGATACAGAATTCTTTACATAGAGGTTAAACTTAATGTTTACCCTTTCACTTATGAATTCATTTTATTATTTTATTAATGTGCCAGGTGATGTTTCCAAGCCTGCCAAACCAGGAATTCACAGCCTCGCCCCTGTGGTGGAGGATCCACAGTCTGTGCCGTGGGAGAGACAGACTCGATCGGACAGTGGCGTCCGCAGCAGAAGGCTCTGCCAGACGCCTGAGGGGCTTAGGAAGGGAAGACTCCAGGAAGGGAGGAGGTGACGTGAGAACTGCGTTTGAGGATGAAGCAGTGTTTTGTAAAAGAGAGGAGACAAGTCTGTTGTAAGTAGAGGGTCCAATGTGAGGGTCCACTGAGCTGTCTAAGCAAATGAGAATCCACAAGATTACGTTACACACAAGAGCAACGTCCTCCGTGCAGTTGAGTTGGATTTGGAGCAAGCAGAGGGGAGGCATCCAGCAAAACCAGCATGAAGGGAGGTGTAACTGGAGACCCTGACGTCAGCACACGGGCACGCACAGCACACGCAGGTGCACACACACCCCCGCACGCGGGTGACGGGCTCAACTCCCGGGATGGGTGTTTTTAGAGGGAGAAGCAAAAAGAGCATGGAAGCAATTTCAGCCACTTTCTCTAATTGCTCATCTGATGGCCCCGAGGGGTAGGATTTCACCCAGGGTGTCACACAGTGCAGTTCACCCTGACACCTGTGACCCTCTCCTTCTCTCAGGTGTGATTTTCACTCTCCCATGGACGCCTCCCTTACCATTGTCTGAATTCCTGTTGGCCGCTGCGCATGACTGCTTCAAGGGGGCCGTGGTGGGGTCCAGCTGACTCGGGAGGCTACAGTGTCACTTTGAAGTGTCCTACAGCTCCGCACTGGTGGGTCACAGGTCTCAGTCTTCAGGAGCCTGAACAAGAGTGAAACTAACAGCGTGCGACTTCCCTGCCTCTCCCATTGCAGAGCCGGGCACCAGACACTACCCAACATTTCCCACCGCCTTAGAAAACAGTGAAGAGAGGAAAATCCCCCCAAACGGGAACCATTTTCAAATGCCTATTTTTTAATTTAATTTAATTTTAATTTTTTGATTAAATCATAACTGTAGACATTTATAGGCTGTGATGATTTAATATACAATGTGGAGTGCTTTAAATCACACTGATTCACGTACCCATCATCTCATTTACTTATTTTTTTGTGGTAAGACATTTACAGTATGCTCTTAGTTGTTTTGAAATGTACCCTGGTATTGTGCACTTTGGATGAGATCCCGCCAAATACCCTCTCTCCCCTCGCCCTCCCCTCCCCTCTCTCTTTCTGGACTATATTTGTGTTTTATCCTTCATATGAATCTGTGATTATATACTGGTTTTACAATTGTATTGAGTACACTGGATATTTTTTTTTCATTCTTGAGATACTTAAACTAAGAAGAATATGTTCCAGCTCCATCCAGGTAAACATGAAAGATGTAAAGTTTTCATCTTTTCATGGCTGCATAATATTCCATGATATGCATATACCACAATTTATTAATCCATTCATGGGTTGATGGGCAGTTGGGGCTGCTTCCACAACTTGACAATTATGAATTGGCCTGAAATACACATTCTGGTCCCAATGTCTTTGTTGTAAAAATGATTTTTGTTCGCCTGGGTAGACACCTAGTAATGGAATTGCAGGATCAAACAGTAGGTCAACTTTTAGTTCCTTGAGACTTCTCCATACTTCTTTCCAAAAAGTCTGTATTAGTTTGCAGTCCCACCAGCAAAGTAGAAGTGTTCCCTTCATTCCACATCCATGCCAGCATCTGCAGTTTGGGGATTTTATGATGTGGGCAAATCTCACTGGACTTAGGTGATATCTCAGCATGGTTTTGATTTGCATTTCTCTGACGATTAAAGAATATGTATAAAAATTGATTCTCACTAGATAAAAGGTTTAAATTTCAGACAAGAAACTATAAAAATATTATAAGGGAGCATAGGGAAAATGCTTGAAGATATTGGCCTGAGAAAATATTTTATGAGGCGGACTGTCCTGGCAATTGAGGCAACAACAAAAATACATTACTGGGTTCTGATCATGCTGAAAAGCTTCTGCCCAGCTAAGGGCACTGCAAGTGAAGCAAGCAGACAGCCTTCATCATGGGAAAAGATTTTTGCAGGTTATGATTCTGACAAACTAGAAACTACTGAAAACTCAAATTAACCAATAAGAAAATAACAAACCACTCATTTCTTTTTTTTTTTTTTTGAGACAGAGCCTCAAGCTGTCACCCTGGAGAGAGTGCTGTGGCATCACAGCTCACAGCAATCTCCAACTCCTGGGCTCAAGCGAGTCTCCTGCCTCTGCCTCCCAAGTAGCTGGGACCACAGGAACCCGCCACGACACCCGACCATTTTTTGGTTGCAGCCGTCATTGTTGTTTGGAGGGTCCGGGCTGGATTTGAACCCGCCAGCTCAGGTGAACGTGGCTGGCGCCTTAGCCCGTTGAGCCTCAGGCGCCAAGCTGAAACCACTCATTTCTTTGTGGGCAAGAGACTTGCACAGAAACTTCTCTGAAGATGACAGGACAATGGCCAACGAACTCACGCATAAAAGTCTATTTTTTAATGAATAGTTCTTGTTTATTAAAAACCCGAGTGTGTTTGATTCTGAGGCCTAAAAACCTTCTACTAGCCCAGACCTGTCCACAAAGGCACCCTGGTCTCCAGCTCTGTGTTTTGCTAAGCAGTCGTCAGGACAGTCGGACAGAGAGTGGGGCTGACAGACCACCGGGACCTGACACCGACTCCACCAGGCACTTCCCACGGGACACCGGGCAGCTTCCAGACTTCTCAGCGTCTCAGTTTCCTGATCTCTGACAAGGATAATCAGGGTTATAGCTTATCGTGAGGTCGAAATGAGGTGATACATGGGATACGTTCGCTGATTCCAGCAGCACGGCTGGATCGGAGCGTCTGCGTGCCCTGTGATTTCCTCAGGGAGCTCTCCTTGGGAAGAGACCAGGGAGGACAGAGGGGAGATGGACCATGTGAGAATGGGGTCAGGCAAAGCCCTGCCCACTAGAGAAGAGGCAGTGGAGCTTCCGCTCCCTTGACCTAACTAGTGACCATCGTACAGAAGGAAGAAGAGAGCCTTGGCTTAATGTCCACACTCACCTGGACAAGGTGGCTTCAGGCCCCGGGCAGCCCCTGCAGCAGGACGCAGGTGCGAGCCATCCGCTGAAGCACCCCCTGCCCCGAGCACACCAAGGAACCTGGGGTACCTGTGAGGATGCCAGCAGCTCCTGGCACAGCCCACCCCCACACATTCATTCCATCGCCGCAGAGGACTTCAGTGGGTCACCATGTCTGCTGCCACTCTCCCCGCAGTGACACAGAGAGGGCAAAGGGAAGGTAACGCAGGAGGATGGTGTGACGCTGCGTTGGTGAAGACCAGGTCTCTGGATTCGGACACTGAGTCCCAGCCCTGACTCCCCTGACCCGCTCTCTGACATGTGCAATTTATGTAAACCGGCATTTGCTTCCTCATCTACGGAATGCAGACTGCAGTGAGGTCAACAGAAGGCTCCCCAAATATGTGCCATCTGGCACCTCGGAATGTGACCTTACCATTTGCAGTAAAGGTATTTTTGGATGCAATTAAGAAAAGGATCTCCGGATGACAGAATCCTATTTTAGGGTGGCCCTAAGCCCCAGGTGGCTACCCTTTAATACACAGAAAAGGAGAAGTCGCAGAGACACAGGAGGCAAAGGCCACGTGACGACAGACAAGAATCGGCGTGCAGCTGCAAGCCGAGAAGTGCCAAAGTTTGCCAGGAAATCACCAGAAGATAGAAAGGCTGGAACTGAGCCTCCCTCTGGCCTCCAGAAGGAACTGACTGCACAGACATCTTGATTTTGAACTTCTCCCTTCCACCCTGTAAAAAAATAAGTTGGTTTTAAGCCACCCAGTTTGTGGCAATCCATGAAGACAGAGCCAGTAAACTAATTATGTAATATACAAGACTGTTAAGCGGATTAAATCACGTGACAATGGCATCCATAGGGACTCGGAAAGTATTTCTTCTTGTAATTATCAGAATTATAAAAATGCTGATGTTCCCAGAGGGTGCAGAGTGGACCCGTCTGCTGCTGTACAGGCAGAGTGAAAGTAAGCTCTGGAGCGCCCAGACGCGGTTCCGGTCAGGGTAAGGATGGCCGCGTCCACTTGGGCTTTGTAGGAACGGTTCCAATCTCACGCACATCAGCCATGGTGCTTCCCTCTCACCAGCTGCTCACTAAATGTGACATCTAAAAATGTCCTCCGTATTTTTTTTAATTTTAATTTTTTTTGAAACAGTACATTTTTTTCTTAGCAGTGGATGATATGATCAATCTAAAAATGGAATAAAATGTCCTCTGTATTTATTTTTATTTTTATTTTTGGGGTGAAACAGCGCATTTTTTTCTTAGCAGCAGATGATATGATCAATCTCGCTATTTGGACGGTCAGTGTGTCAGCCACATGCTGAACGGATTGCAGTGGTACCACCCCATGGAGTTGTCCCCCGGGCCAGAACCACATTGGCAAGGCTAAGAAAGTCCAGGGAGGGACACAAAAGGCATTTGACAGAACTTACTGAAAAATCTGATACTTTACCAGAAAGTTTGCTGAAGGAGAGAGAGAGATAAAGGAGCCCTGAGAAAAAACATTAAGCCACGTCTGAAACAAAGAGGGAAGAACCGTGGAACATGATGTGCTATTTGGGGTCCCTATTTGCCATGTTGAGTTGGGGGTACCTATTAGATAATCTACATGGAAAGTCCTTCGAATATTATTTGCTGAAGATTATCAGTGAAATAGCCCTGCTATTACGTAGATGGCTCTTGATGTGTTGACATTGGAGGACAGGACCGCTTAGCCTTAACATGTCTGAATGAGACACGATGTAGTTCCTTTAAAATTCCTTCAGTCACCTACTGAGTGACTTCTGGTTTTTCTTTTAGCTTTATTTATACATATATTTTAAAAAATTATTTCAATAGTTTTAAGGGAATGTAAATTAGTACAACCTATACGGAAAACAGTATGGCCATTCCTCAAATAACTGAAAATAGACCTACCATTCAATCCAGTGATCCTATTCCTGAGTATCTACCCAAGGGAAAATAAGTCATTATATTAATATTAAAAAGACACCAGCACTCGTATGTTCACAATGGCAAAGATATGGAGTCACGCTCGGTGTCCATCGGCTGATGAGTGGATAAAGAAGATGTGAGGGTATACATCAGTATACACACACACACCGTGGAATATTACTCAGCCACAAAAAAGAATTAAATAATGTATTTAGCATCAACTTGGAGGAAACTGGAGGCCATTCTCCTAAGGGAAGTATCTTAGGAAGATAAACACACACCACATGTTCTCATTTATAAGGGCAGCTGAATGACAGGTTCGTGGTCCTACAGACTCAAAAGGAAGGAGCATAAAGGGGAGGTGAGGGGTCGAAAGTTATCTGTCAGGTCTCACGTACACTATTTGGCTGAAAAGCACATTAAAAGCCCTGACTCCACCGTTACAAAGTTCATCCCAATCCTCTGTTTCCGTTGAACTCTTTGAACACCAATGCAAGGTTGTGAAGGGTCTGGATTCTCTGCGGTTCTGTCCTGAAATGGAACAGGTTTGCATTTCTCGACTTACCCTTTTCAAGAATGGAAGTCTGAGTTTAGTCACGGGCAGCACCAAGCAAAAATACCTATCAGGAAGCCAACATTTCTGTGGCTCCATGTTCTGTGCTTTGCATAACAGATTCTGCTACGGACCAGGACCAGAATTAGAGAGATTTTTGAAAGAGTTTAAGGCAAGGAAACCTTTCTCTGGGATTCCATTTCTGACTATTTTATCTGCCAAACAGCAGTGGCCTTTCCCTCTTTCCAAAGTGCTAGAGATTATTTAGGTAAACTCAGTTATTGGCAGCAATGAAGGTTTCGATTCAGAACCCTCTTTTGGGTAAAGTGATTCAGAGTGAGAAGTGTTATGTTTGATTTCTTTTCACTGTGAAATCCAGAATTTGCAGGGCTATAATGTTCCATTTTCAAGGCCAGCAGGGCCAACATTTAAGTCTAGTTCAACCATGCCTCACGCCATCTCCTGCCACTTGGATGCCCCTCCCATTTCTTCCTTTCCCCACCTTCTTCCCTTGAACATTGCCGTTCAAGATAAATTGAAAGATCATTCTTATCCCAGGATTTAGAGTGCCTTAATTCTGGTTTTGGATATGTCCAGAGGCAATAGAGCACTTTTATTTTATTTTAATTTGTGTTTACCAAAACTATATCATGCACTCCATCGGGCAGTGGGCTCTTCTGGGCTCTTTCCAAAAAATTAAAAACATAAATTAAATATAAATGGCTAAAGCCACAGAACAAGCAAGCCTTCTTCGTGTCCACAGAGAGGAATTCTATTACCACCACTCACTTTGGAGAGGAGGGAAGTTACCTGTAATTCTTGTTCTCCTGGAGGTGTGTATTTTATAATCAGTCCCCATCCACCACCCTGCCTTCCCCAAGGAGTTCTTAGCTGCTTGATTTTCTTGGCTGCAGGGGAACTGGCAGTGGGGGGTTAGCACGTTCTTAGGACCCCAGGGGTGGATAGATTGCAGTACTAGCAAGAGCTACTCTCTCTGACTGTGTTTCTGGATTTTAATTTTGCCTCCAGCCGTATGTTAAAAGAAGTTCTTTCTAATGAGAATAACTGTGCATTTAGAGAGAATTGCTTCTCTAAAGATATCATGCCTTATTAACAGAAAATTCCACCTTTAAAATATTATAATAAGACATGGAAAAACTTGATTTTTTTTTAAGACTCCAGGCTTCCCCAAGCTTCTTTTCTGTTACCTTGAATCTGAACCATGGAGTCCTCATATACATGGGACAGATTTTAGTTTCTCTCCCATACCCAGACTAAGCATCTCTGGAAGCAAGAGTGTGGATGCATTTCAAACTCACCGGGCATTTTCTGTTGATAGATAGAGGCTGCCTGTTCAGAAGCTAGGAAGACTCCGCAGGAAGCAACCTGGTGATTGATTAATGATGCCTGCCTTAAGAAGCGTGTTTTATTAAAAAACATGGTAACTTAGTATCTTTTGTAACAACCTGGTTAGAATTGGAAACCATTCTCCTAAGTGAAGGATAGCAAGAATGGAGAGGAAACACCAATACATTTAATATTAAGCACAAATTCAGTCGTGGATTATGTACTGATGGAGGAAACCACAGTAATTCAAGGGAGATTTGGAGAGTATCATATACCATTAATGTGTCGCTATTTGTTCTTTGCATTATCTTACTTGATCCTGGCCACAACACCCCCATTTTACAAGTGAGGGTATTGAAGCAGGAGGGTGTTGATCAGCTGGCCTGTAGCCTGACTCCTCATAAATGATGGTCCTCAACCTATCCCCAGGTCCTTTGCCCAGCCTTCATGCCACCTCTCCTGGTTGCCACCTTATAGAGGCTACTGGTCCTTACCAAACAGGCTGGCAAAAGCCTGGAAGGATAGAGCTTGCTGCTGTCACCCTGAAGAGCCTCTTTAGTGCTGGGGACAAGACTCTAGGGATTTTCCTGCCACAAGCTCGTCTCTCTCCACACACAGCTCCTGGCTCACGCCTCTCTGAGAGGGCCCTGACAATGAGGGAAACGTTGGAGTCATCACATCATCAGCCCACAGCTACACCCAGAGTGCCTGCCTCTGCAAAAACACACCTGAAAAAGCACTGGGAGAAGAACACCTCTCCCCACTCCGCCATGATGATGCCAACTTCAGCCGGACGTCTTAGAACAACACTGGTCTTTTTTAAAAGCATCACCAGCCTTACACTTGTTTTTCAGGAGTTCCTCGGAAACGTGTTTGAAGAGAGAGATGCTTCTGGGAGGGCAGGCTTTCCCAGGAAAGAGAGAGCACTTGCCAGCTCTTGTCCACCAGCTGAATACCCTGTCTCCTTCCAGGAGTGTCCACACCTAGGGTATGACCTTTGCCTTGTGGTTTCAAATCAGAGCTCAAAGGACAGAGACGTGTTGCTTATCATAGAACATAAACCACTCAAGCTAGCTTCATTTCATGGGGGCGAGATTAATGGAAAAGGAAAAAGGAAACAAATATCTCATGGAAAATAAGAACAGAGAATGGAGCTGGGCCTCATGAGCTACTGAGTCCAGTAAAAGGATAATTTTCAGGGTTGAGCTCCCCACTCTCCCCCCCCACCACCCGCTCAGCCTCAAAGTATTTTATTAGTGGTTGTTTTGGAGTTTGGTTGTATTTGTGCCTCTTGGTTCATCCCCCTTGCTTTGTGTATGGTGCTCATGTAACTGTACAGCGAGGGAACTACAGACCCCACCAGGTGAGACGTTGAGGAGGGATTGGCCAGATGGAGTCTTTGTAGCCCAGACAATACCTACGAGAGAAATAACCTGAGATTGACCCAAGTGTTATTTTCCTTGGACCGAGTGCCCTCATCTGTAGGGAAAGGGGCTCAAAGAGTACAAACATTTCTGCAGGAATTGCTCCTGAGAATGAGAGGTGCACAGTGGGCGGAGCAGGGTCGCAAACTCCTTGGCACCCCCAAAAAATGGCTACAGGGAGCCTCATAGAACTTCAGAGCAGAAAGCGTCTTCAGGAGCGTGTAAGCCACCCGATGGGGTCTCAAAAACTCACGGCGACCTTGCAAAATAAGGTTCTCTTCCCCACACGATGAGAACACCAAGCCTGGGAGGGGTTAATTTACTCCAGATTAACTCACTCCCGCGTAGTCAGAAGTAATTAAACAGAGCAGAAGCCATCAGTAACAACCCCAACCTCTTTGCTCCCAGCACCCCTCGCAGAGAACGAGTTACCTGAATGAACTGACCCCTGTCCATGTTCTAGCCCTCAACCTGTAGGCCCAGAAACCTGATTTGTCAAGACACAGAGAATAAACCCATCTCTGCGGTGGACACGTTCTCGCAAGCTCGCAGGGGTCCATGAAGCACAGCTGCCTGTCTCCTCACCTGCAAAGAGGTGTCTTCCCATGACTGGCACCAAGTCTCCCAGTACCCTGGAGACAAACCCCCTTCTCACAGTAAGACTCACCCGGGAAAAGAGGTTCCCAAGGGCATGGAATCAGAATAAAGGTAGTTCCTATACCATTCGAACATTTCAGCATACGTGGCATTAATACCCTGATGTGACCATCTGTACAATCAGGGTGACTCTGCTCCTAGGTCTGGGGGCCTGGACATGCCCTGTTCAGCGCCGTTCTTGGAAGGACATCCCTAATGCTTCTCTCAGTGGCTCTCCTATTCCGTATTTCCTGCAAAGAGGGCTCCTCTGTGATCAGCCCATCCTTTCTCTGGATGGTCTGACGCCTTCAACCACCACTTCCTCCCACCGGGTCCTAATTCATCTCTCCACAGTGATTTTTCTCATCTCTCCTCTCTGTGACCCATCCTTGTCCTGTCTCCCCACCACCCGTATCCAGATCTGCATATTTAAAATACAAGGGGACGTTAAAGCCATTACAGAAGCTTTCCAAATGGGCAAATATTTGCCTCAATTATTCTATTTACAATTCCAAAAATATTTCTTCTGTTGAAGTCTGTGTACAAGAAGTGGCTCCAAAACCATTTTTAAGGGAGTTTTGACATCAATGAAACGTTATGCTGGCCGAGAGAGCCAAGTGCTTGATTAATAAAGAGTCTCAGTGTTTTCAAACACAGATTCCAAGCAGCCTCATTTGAAGGAAACCACAGTGGAGAATGCTTTGCTACTCACAGTCACAAGGGGGTTGTGTATTTCATTCCTGCTTACACAGTCCGCTTACTTTGGAGCCTGGCTAGGAAAGAGACGCGTCCAGCAGAATAAGGCTGCATTCACTGACCCTACCCTTCTCCCCGTTGGCCTGAGGGGACGACTTTCTTTTCTTTAACCCCTTTTGCTACTGTTTTTTTAGGTTTTAACCTTTGAATACTTAATAATTTTCTAGAAGATCATCCTGAGAGGAGAGAGGGGGACGCCGTAAAACCTCATTGTGCTGGTGGTCGGGGATTTTGAGAGTCCTGATTTCGGAATTTCCAGGCAGTGGTGTTGGCAGGTCACACAGAAACGTAATTGAGTGCGCTCACGTTAATTACTTTGAAGTGCTTTCCTCTTTTCCAGTTCTTTGCAAAAATACGGCAACTTAAACTGGGTCATTATTTCATGTGTCTAAGATTCTACTCGGCTACTTAAGGGAACCATGGAAATGCAGTCAGAAGAATTAATTAAACATTAGTTCCTTATTTCTCCTTAAAGGAAAAAGCTGATTATAACCTAAAACTCTTATATGGAAAAAAAAGAAGCCATGTTGACAACATAATTACTAAAACTCAGACTTATGACCATGATATTTACAAACAAAAACATAACAAAAAAATTATCTTTAAGTGCCTATTTCATTCCACTTTTTTGGGTGCAGCTGTGTGCCAGGTATCTGCGGTTATATCAGCCTCTGTATTTTATTTGATGCTCTCCGTGAGCCCACAGAATGTAGAATCATCATGGTGATGAGGCCCAGAGAGGCTGAACGGCCTCTCTGAAGTCACGTGTTTGGTTAAGGAGTGAGCAGGTCTATGGTGTGAGCCTTCTAAATCCTTTACCAATGCCTCCTATACTGCGCCATGCTTATGTGGAGCAAGAAATAATTTGCCAAATCTTTTTTTTCTTTTTGGAGGGATCAAGAAATAAGGGCCTAACGATCTGGCCACCATTCTTGTGTCTGCCATAAATGTTAATCTACGTCTGTGATATTAGTGGATCCTTTGTTTAAGTCAAACTCTCTACTAAGTAATTCACAGAATTTCCCTGGTGTGCTAGCGCCTCAGGCATCCCATCCTTTCTCTCGGGATGTGTAAGTAACTGGGTCGGGGGGAGGGCCTGTCCACCTTTTGGGAGCCTCAGCAATTCCATTCTGCATCTTTAGGGTTAGTCCTGCCCGTCTTCCATGCAGGGCATGTGGACAGGCCTGGTCAGTTGGAGCGTGCCCATCTCCTGACCCTGTGCTGGCTCAAGGATGGAAGAACACCCAAAGCAGCGCTGGAGTCTCTGTGCAGCAGTTTGGAAAAGACGTGGTTGGAACTGAGGTTAAACGGATAGGAAGGGCCAAGACGGCCTGGAACTGCCCGGCTGCCTTTAATCTCACCAGGAGGGAGCCTCCCCAGGACTGGGGCCAGCACCATAAAGACCAGAGTCAAGAGAGAAGAGAAAATGAGGGTTCTGCTACAGAGACCCTTACCCTCCAAAAGGAGAAGATGGGGGTTCTGCTACAGAGACCCCTACCCTCAAAAAGCTGTCAGGCACATGAGCCATCCATCTCATTTTCTGTGAATAATTTGGCACACTTAAGATTTTTAAAAGCCAAGGGATCTTGAATAATACACCATTTCTCTGTGTCCTTCTCTCTACCCCACAGAAACACAGGACCCTGAAATATTCCTCTGCAATCCCCTGATCACCCCAGAGACTGACTCTCCCCGGCTTCTCCGTCCATCACACCCACATCTGCTCCTACTTTTCTGGCTTCTGGTCTCCTGGACTACACTAAGGTCGATATTCAGCCTCCATTTATTGGCTTTATTCTTAGTGTTTCTTCTTAGCTCTATTTCCAGCTTTTCTGAACAAGTCTAGAGCAAAAGCCCAAAATGCTGCAACCTTGGGACTGAACCCAATTGCCCTCCTCTGCCTGCCTTTTCACTCCTGTTCTTCCCCATTTCATTAACTCTGTACTAATTTGACCCTATCTCCTAATTGTATACATTTTCCAATATATTTTCCAGTGTCCTTTATACTTTGTATCTAAATAACTCTATGCAATTTATACACATTGATAAAATGTATGCTTCCCCTGAGAAAGATCTGAATTATCAAAACTTACCCCAAGAAATTTTAGAAAGCTATACAAGAATAACCATGATGTAAAGACTTACTGAAGTTGACCCTATATTTAAAGAAATTAAATTTCTGATACTGTCACTTATGAAAATGATGCTAACATCCTCTACAAAATTCTATGGTAATTTTACCATAGAGTATGGTAAAATAATAATACACTTATGTCAGGCATATATTTAATAGTATTTCAGGCCTGGCACAGTATAACCCTAGCATTCTGACAGGTGGAGATAGGAAAACTGCTTGAGTTCAAGAGTTTAAGACCAGCCTGAGCAAGAGTGAGACCCTATCTCTATAACATAATATAACATGACATAAAAATTAGCAGGGCCTCATGGCAGACACTTGTAATCTGAGCTGCTCAGGAGGCTGAGAAAGGAGGATCACTTAAACCCAGGAATCTGAGGTTGCTGTGAGCAGGGCTGATCCCAACACACTGTAATCTGGGCAACAGAGTAAGACTGTCTCAAAAAAACAAAAACAAAAACAACATTTTATGACTCTTTCAGAAAACCATAAATAGAAGGACACTTTCTTTAACATACTTAAATATCACCTCACTGGAGACATTTCCCTTAAAATCAGACAGGAGACAGACACCTCCGTCTCCACATCCACCTGTTCTTAATGGTATACACACGGAAGCTTATGTGAGTTTCACATGGTTACCCAGCAGGCCAGTGAAAGACCTGATATTCCACAGAGACTCTGACCCCCGAACTTGAGATTTCCATATTATTTTTACCTCTCGCAGGTGGATATCCTGGTTTGTCAGATGTCAGCCCCTTTCCCCATTTCTAGCAAGATTTTGGGGAAACCACCTTGTACCTGTGTGTGCAATCTTGGTGGCCCATCAGTCCAGCTGTCCCACCCACAGGTCAAAGGCGCATCCCTCCACTTCCCTCGCTCGCCTCTCTCCTTCTTAGACTCTGGATCTTTAACGGAAGAACCACATGGACTACACGGTTCACTCTGATTCTTCCAGACGGTGAGGCCTCAGGAGGCTGTGCTTTAACCCTCAAAGTTTTCTCATTTCTGACCTTTCCAAGGCCTCATTTTAATGTGTCCTTTTAATCTCTGAGCTACCTCAAAAACATTTTTAAAAAAATGTCTTTAAAGACATTTTGCCAGAAAGCCAGTTCACGATTCTGTCCCTTGCAGAGACCCCTAGCTGGTATGTCTGCACTTGTCCTCCACCAAGTCAGAGCTGCGACCTCATCGTCTCTTACCCACTCGCTCCATCAGTCCGTACACTGTCAGTCTCTCTTTTGACATTTTTTTTTTTTTTTGCAGTTTTTGGCCAGGGCTGGTTGTGAACCTGCCACCTCCGGCATATGGGGCCGGCACCCTACTCACTGAGCCACAGGTGCCACCCTCTCTGTTGACTTTTGCTGACACATTTGCTTGATCTTCATTTCTTTCCTTGTCTTCTCCCAGCTGCTGCCCTGGTTTAAGTTATTACTAGCTCCAGCCTGAATCAATAGATTGTCAGAGTATCATCACACTGTGAACATCCTCGATGATGTGGCTACTCTGCCCCAAACCCCCATTCAAATGGAATGAGCTCCGAAATCCAGAAGACGATCTGACAGTTCTGAGCCGATACAGCTACTTGAAGTATCCTCTTTTCCCTGCCTGTCCTCGTGCTTTAGCCAAACAAAATCACTTGTTCTCTTGCCCTGACACCTCACCAAAGCGTTCTCTTTTTTTCCTCCAGATCTTGCAATCTTCTTACAGCAAAACCTCCCTTATATGTAGAGACCACGGAACATACGCTAAAACCTACCCACAGAGCTGAACATGTCCTCTGCCTTTTCTGTACACCCCACACTTCATCTCTACCTAACTTGGTACACAGCCCTCACCACCTCTACGTTATTTAAATATGAACATGTTTACCCCCTCCTAGATAAAAAATGCCCCATTTTTCAGGACAACTGGAATTAGAACAGCGGTTGACTAAACAGAAATGGAAGGCTTTAGCCAGGCCCAGCTATTCCCTAACCCATCCCATTAGCCCCGGAAAGATAGACGGGGTGTGGTCACTGAGACTGTTTCTGAGAAAGCCCTGTCTGGATGAAAACGTCTTTGAGCTTCTAACTGCGTTAGTGAATTGTGTGGTCACAGCCTGCACCAGTGTGGTCAGCCGAAACTACGCGCCTGGCCACACGCAGGGCTGATGGACTGCCCAGGATGACTGACAGCAGCTCTGTTGAAAGAAGCTGAATACAAAATGTATGTCATTCTTAGGACTGACGCTTCTAAGCCTTCTTTATTTTCCTCGGGGATGACACACCTCAAACTTCCAGAAGGCCCCACTACCAAATCTCAAGGAGCAGCGTAGACAGACCTGCGAAGCTCCTGCTTTTTAGAATCTGACGAACTCCGACTTAACTTGTGGCTGACCATGTGTTAGCTACACAATTTAGCAATCTTTCCTTTTAACTGTAAAATGGATATTTAAATACCGACTAGAAAGGGTCCTCGTAAGAACTGAATAAAATTTGTATAGTTCCAATGTCTATCGCAGTATTTAGCAATTTTATATGCTCACCCTAATCATTGTCTTACCGTTGTATGTGTGTTTATCTTTACTTCTTTTTAAAGATATACCATGAGAGACTGTGAACATGGAAAATAGTTTTACCTTTTGGAAATTGGTTAAGTTCTATAATAAGCTGGAAAATGGCATCAAAGTTATCAGGCCCTAATTCTTGAAACTTTTAATTGCTATGGCAGGTGGACACATGAGCTTTGCAGACATGGTTAAGAACCTTGAAATGGGGAGATTATCCAAGTGGGCCATGGAATCGCAAGTGTCCTTGCAAGAGAGAAGCAGAAGGACAAGAAAAGGTGACTGATTAGGGAGACAGACAGAAGTGATATGGTCACAAGCCAAGGGGCACAGCAGCCTTGGCCAACCAAAAGGTGACAGATGGGAACACAGTGTCCCTACCCTTGGATTTTGTAGCCCCACTGACACTTCGGTTTTGTCCTGGGGTTGTTATTCCATACTTCTGACCTCCAGAATTGTGAAAGAATGAATTTCTGTTGTTTGAAACAACCAAGTTTATGGTAATTTGTTGCAGCTTCCAGAGGAAATCAGTAGAGATGTTGGTATCAGAAAGCGGGGTGATGCTGTGACAAACACAGAGATGTGTGTAATTGGCTTCAGGATCAGAAACGGGTAGAGGATGCACGGAGTCTAAAATACATTTCAAAAAAAAAAAGCAAGACTAGATTGCCTTAAACGTCCTATTGGCAGAAATACGAACACTGCAGGTCCTGAGGATGAAGGCTCAGAAGGAAATGACAAAGTTATTGGAAACTAGGAGGAAAACCCATCTTCATTACACAGAGGTTGACGCTCAGCTGAATTCTGTCCTTCAGCCGAGTGGAAAGCAAAACTTGCAAGCAATGAGCTAACAAACGTGGCTATCTAGCTGAGGAGTGTGCCAAGCACAGTAGGGAGACCAGGGCGGAAGGATGTGTGGGCACTGGGCAGCGAGTCGGTGGCAGGACTGCAAAGTGAAGTATTTCATATCTGGCAATCTGGGTTCTCTGAGCAATGGGAAGGGGAATTATCTGCTGGGAGTGAGTGGTAGGGGGTCAGGCAGGTGACTCTAAAAGTGGGGTCAAGGTTAGGAGTAGCCTTCACTGGAACAACGGTGATGTTGGTGAAGATGATGAATATGATGGCAATAAATGCTAATAGCTACAGTAGCTGCAGCTAATAATTTTAATGCATTTACTATGCTCTAGACACAGTATTAAGCATTTTTTTTTTTTCTGGAGAAGAGTCTCACTATGTTGCTCTCGGTAGAGTGCTGTGGCGTCACAGCTCACAGCAACCTCAAACTCTTGGACTTAAGTGATTCTCTTGTCTCAGCCTCCCAAGTAGCTGGGACCACAGGTGCCCGCCACAAGGCCCAGCTATTTTTTGATTGTAGTTGTCATTGTTTGGCGGGTCCAGGCTGGGTTCCAACCCCCCAGCTCTGGTGTATGTGGCTGGAGCCCTAGTTGCTGAGCTACAGGTGCCAAGCCAATACTGAGCATTCTCAAAGCCATCATCACATGTAACTATCAAATCAGCACTAGGAAGCAGATCTCATTACTTTTAATTTTTTATTATTTCATATTATAAATATATTATTTGCAACAAAATAATAATATTGCAGTTATCACATATTATATGTAATACAGTAAATGTATAACATATAGACATATATATTATGTATTATACAAAATTAATGTGTTATAAATAAATGTGTATTTTTATTGTGTTATTATTTTACAGAAGAGGAAACAGGCTTAGAAAGGTCAGGTAAACTGAGCAAGGACACACAGCTACCAGATGGCAGATCATAGGATGATATCATGGTCTGTCTGCTCCAAAGCCTATTTCCTCAACTATTAGATTAACACTATCCCATTATCTTATTTTCTTTCTCAAAAGCCCTGTCAGAAATCTACACGCTTCTGTATTACCACTCTTTAGCATGTCAAATAAACACTATTTGTTCCTCTCCCCCCAAATTGTCCCCAAAGCATCACGTGATCCTCCATTTGCAAAGCCACAGGTCACTTATCAGTCTGCACCCCATTTGCTATTGGACGCGGTGCCCACTTTACCCACGCACCTGTGCGCTCCAGCGCCTGCAGTGACACCACACTCTGTGCCCCAGTTCTCGTGGTAGAACCAGGTATGTCCAGTCTCAGGGTCCCAGTGACAGAAACCTGACTTGGAAAACTGTGGTTCTGCTCTTCTTTCTCACTAGAGCCCTGAGCCACCATCCAGCCTGGGGCACCAGCCTCATTCCCTCTGTGCCTCCGTCTACTCACTTGCAAATAGGGGAGATGTCCATAGCGTCTGAATCGACTCCTACAGTCTATAGTTCCAAGTTCACAAAAAGGACATTGAGAAGGAGAAATCTTGGCTGTGTGCCTCAGGGAAAAAATAATTAAGATATCACTTTGCAAAAGGAGTAAGTGAATTTCAACAGCGCCGTGCCTGTCTCTGCCTGGAGTTGGCTGCCTCTCCAGCCCTGGGCTCCCTTTGGGGCACTATAAATTATCTGAGGACATAGGCTAATTGACACAGTTGAGAGGAGAGGGACACAAATAGTCCCAGGCTTGGAGAGAGAGACCTCTTTGGGGAGGTTCACAGAACTGGAGCGATGCGAGCCGGGGAAAGGCTGCTGAAGGGAGCCATCATTCTGCCGACACGTCCATAAAAAGATAGCGTGAGAAGGGCAGGGATCAGTCTTCTTATTAATCAACAAGTGCAGAATGAGAATTAACAAGCTGTAAGTTGCAATGAGGAATATCGAAGCTAAATATCAAGGAAAATGTTAAGTCTCCTGGGAGCAGTTAGGCAGTGAGCAGACTGCCTGGACCAGCCATGAAGTCACTCTAATTGGGGACATTCGCGGCAGAGAGCAGATAAGCATCTGTCGTGGGGAAAGGGATTCCTGGGGGGATGCAGGGGCCTGGACTGCAATGGCCCCTAATGACCTCAACTTTACCGGCAGAGCACAGTCTGGGGATGTGAAGGTGGTGCGGGGTGAGACTGGGGTTGAACGGTGGAAATGGACAGAGTCAGACCATGATTTTTGCAGTTTTCATGAACCAGGTTCAAACCTGAATTCTGCTACCAAGTAACTCGGCACTTTTTCCTTCTAACATTCGGTTCTTTTGACTAGAAAATGGGGAGCACAATGACTGGCTGATGGGAGGATAAAATAAGGCCCTGTCTGGAAATCGCTTCGCACGGCTGGGTGAAGTATGTGCGAGACACAGGCAGGAGGACTCAGGGACAGGGAGTGAGGTGGACAGCGTTAGGGGCGGTTCTCGACCTCTGTAGGGGGCAGAGGCTCCGTGGCCAGGACTGGTGACCTTCCACCTCTGACTGCATCTCTCCTGCAGAGGAGTCCAGGGTATGGAGGAGGTCATTTTGGAATTCGCAGGGCCACGGGTGGGAAGGACTGCTTTTCTGAACCACCCAGGTGGTGAGCAATGCCAGAGACAACTAAGCAAAGGAGCCTGCCCAGGGATGTCCAGAAGGTGGGACACTGTCAGCGTCCACAGCGGCCCCCTCTGAACCACCTCCGAGCCTGACACAGGAATGGACTCTGGCCTGAGTTCACAGCCACACCACCAGGTCTCTTAGAAACCCTCCTGTGACATTTCCACGATCTTTCTCACCTTCTATACACTTGCTGAGCTCAGTGACTGCGTCCTGTCTTTGCACACCCGTCACAAATCCTGGCCTGCGGTAGCAGTGCCACACATATTCACCAGTGGCAACGATTTTGTTTATGAGTGAAGGACCACTCCTGTCCAGTAGGAAAGACATAATCATCGTCCTTACAATCTGTGCTTCTCGGGTGTTATCTGTGGAACGTTCCATACTCAGAGCCCATTTTCTAATTTTTAAATCCGTTACTCTTGCCAGTACGTCACGCAGAATCATATCCGTAATAAACATAGAATTGGCTGAATTGGCCTGTTTCTACGGAGTCTGAAAAAAAAATCACATTTATTTAGTTGCTTTTCTTAGAAGTGTTACAGAGAACGATAGCATGCCATTCTCCTGCAAAGCCAGCCACTTCCAAAGAATTGAAGAAACGTGTGTCAGCAGTGGGGCACGGCACTGTTGATAGCAGGTAATTAGTATGCATTTTCCTTTCAGCTATCATTCCTTTAATGTTATGGCATAAAAGAACCACTCCCTTGTATTATGTTTGGGGGCATAATTTAAAAATGAAGCGGGAGTTTGGGCCACAAAACTTGGATGAGATTTTTTCCCCACAACTTCTCTGAAGTGGGAAATAAAAATCTCCACATTGAAAACATTTTGAAGTATATTATATAGCTCAGAAAAATTTATTAAACATGGAGAAGTACATTCAGGTCCAAAGATTTTCTAAATGTAAATTAGATGTTTACTTTGCTTTCCTTTCTTTCAATTCCCAGGTTCTCGCGAAGATTTCCTAATTTTGAGCATGTTGTGATTATGATGATAAGTATGTAGGGTTTGTCTGATTTTCAAAGTTGTAACTTGTTCAATCAGCATCAGCCTGTCACATGTTCCAGGCACATTCATCTACGGTGATTCATTAACTTTGTAGAAAAGTTGACACCACCATGGGAATAATTCTTTGTTAGTTTTTGCCCTGTTTTTTTTTTTTTTGTATTAAACTACTTATGTTTATATCTCCTGAGGCCATATAATTTAATACCTGGTGGTTTCAGATAGATTTAATTGGAGGAAAAACGTATATATTATGGCTAATGTAAGAGGAAGGCTTAAGGAAATCCACACTGAGTTTAGAAAGTAGCACACCATGGCGTTTAGCAGCCTCTCCCATAATGGTCTGTATTGTTTCAAGTTATTTTTCCCAAAATAAAATGCAAGTGAATTCCATGAAGAAAAGGTGCTTTTGTACCCTGTCCCAAGAAAAACAACTACCACCTAGCCCATACACAATAAGTACCTTTTTGCTAGATCATTTAGTTAAAAGCATCCTTATAGCGGGAATGACTTCGCAACTCTTGAAAGTATTATCAATCATTGCAGTGAGATAATACCAACAGCCGATTACACGTATAGCACTTTGTAATTAGTAATGCAATTTTCCATTTTTGAAGTGCTCTCACTCTTTTGAGACTTACAGAAACCTTAGGAAGCAAAGAGTACCAATTACCTTTGCTTAAGGTTTTTTTTTTTTATGATGAGTAGGAATTAATCAAGTCAAAAGTTAAGAGGAAAAGTGATAGAGTTAGAAATACTCAGTTACCTCCTAGGTGCTACTCACGGTGCTACTCATGGTAACAGAATTTCTCTAGGCCAAAATTAGAATATAAAAGGGTAACTTTATTCTATGTTAGAGAAAGAAGGAAGAGACGAGAGAGAGAAGAGAGAAGGGAAGATGGAGTGGGAAGGAGCAAGAGAATGGTGTGGCATCCCTAAGAAAAAAAGAATTCCTGCAAAGGGTGTTGATATCCTAATTGTACAGCAGAGAAAACTGAGGCTCAGGCGAAATCAGGCATTAGACTGAGCACATGTCTGAAGCCAAATTCATGCTGATATCACCAGGCAGAGCCATCTGATTTTGGAGCAGATGGATTCAAATGGCGAGGAAGGGAAGAAGCCAGGAGCATCCTCAGAGGTCGCTGCATCAGTGGTCAAGAGATGGAAAGGTGGAAGCCCTGACTCCACCCACCCAGGCCCAGCTTTGTCCTGACTCCGCCCACCCAGGCCCAGCTTTGTCCTGACTCCGCCCACCCAGGCCCAGCTTTGTCCTGACTCCACCCGCCCAGGCCCAGCTTTATCTTGACTCCACCCAGGCCCAGCTTTACCCTGACTCCACCCACCCAGGCCCAGCTTTGTCCTGACCCCGCCCTGCCAGGCCCTGCTTTGTCATGACTCCACCCACCCAGGCCCAGCTTTGTCCTGATTCCACCCACCCAGGTCCAGCTTTGTCCTGACTCTGCCCACCCAGGCCCAGTTCTGTTCTGACTCCGCCCACCCAGGCCCAGCTTTGTCCTTGCAGTCCCTCCCTGAATTCCCTCTCTATGGCTGGACACCACCTGGTCTCCTGTGTAGCATCCTTTTCCACCTGTCCCACCATACATGGGAAGACCCAAAATACATTCTTACATTCTCTTTTGCACAGCTGAAATAGGCTGAGTTTAGCTGAATTTTGAAAAGACGTGAAATGGGAAGGAATAGATGAAAACAGCCCAGGGTGGGTTTCTGATCTGACTGACCCGATTCACTCACCACAAGCTTTCTGATTTGATCTCCTTACCCTTTTTAATTCTTAGTCATTTCCTTTCTTTTTCCTTTATCAATCTGCTTTGTCTAAAATGTTTATTTTTTAATCAGTCTTTAATTCCATAAAGTATGAACCAGGACTTTTTGTTGTTACTGTTTTGAACCAGCTACTACTTCAATAGGGCAAAAATTGTCGACAACTAATTATTACCAGAAATAATGGCCAAAAATCATCCATTCTATTACTAATAACATATATTTTTGTATTATCTGTCATCTGACTGGGTGACCATATAATTTTTTGGTTTAAACTGAGATACTTTTTAAATGTTATTTTTTTTAAATTCAGAATATTAGGGGGTAAATATGTTTAGTTTGCATATTTTATTTTTTGAACAGATTGAGTCAAAGTTATCAGTGTGCCCATCATCTAGATAACATGCACTGTACCCAAGAGGTGTGAAATTACCCACCCCCTCTCCCCCCCACAGTCCCTTTCTTGATTTTCTTTGAGATTTATTTCCAAATGTTCACTTACGTATTTATTAATTAGCTCCAACTTGGTTTTGAGTACATATATTTTTTCCTCCATTCTTGTGATGTTTCATTTAGAAGAATAGTTTTCAGTTCCCTTCAGTTTGCTACAAAAGATACCAGGTCACCATATTTTTATGGCTCAGTTGTACTCCACAGTGTTCATATACCACATTTTATTAATCCATTCATGTATTGGCGGGCACTTGGGCTGTTTCCATGTCTTTGTGATTATGGATTGGGCTGCTATAAACATTCACATGTTAAAATGGCCTTTCTTCCTTTGGGTATACCCCAGCAGTGGGATTGCTGGATCGAATGATAGGTCTACTTTAAAGAGGAAAAAGATATCCTATTAACAGCCAAGACAACAGATAGAGACCAAGAATTCCACATGCAAACTGGACATAGGTCACCCTAGATATAGCTAAAATCCCTGCATACAGACGGTCAGTTATTCCTCTCCCAAGTGGTTTACTTTGCAGCTAGTTTGTCTGCGCTGCTTTACCAAGGCAACACAATGCATAAAGTCCGATCAATCAGTTATACCAGTTTGACACTTTTTCAGGACAAATTTGTTAGTTCTCTGCTTTCAAAGTCCCCTTTATGTCTTCTGAAAGCTTTAAGAATTCCTATGAGGTATACGGGGGCTGAGGCTTATACGTGCATTTTGTAGATAAGTAAATTGGGGCTAGATAGATTATATCAAAAATGCAATGATGTAAAGTAAAAGGACTACTGACCCTAGAGTCACAAAATATGTACTTGAGTTCTGGCCTATCCCTTTGCGTCTACAGAGGTGCTACCCAGTGTGTGGGCCACCTATGTTCTGCCCACCTATATATGCAAGGAGAGTAGACTTAGGTAAACTTTTATAGCAGTTCAGCAGATTTATTTGCTGGCTATTGAAGCTAATAAAAAAGATCAGTTTTCTATTTTGTAGGCCTTTCTTGTGTAACAGTTCATGTTTTTATATTTCATCAAAACATCAGTTCACAAAAAATAAAAATTTAAAAAATCCTAGTAGATATAATTTTTTAAAGTTCTGGTCTATAGACATCAGGCAATTCCTTAACCACTCTGCATTTCAGCTTGTTCACATTAAAAAACTGAAAACAGTAAGTCGTTCTACCTCCTAAGGCTGAAGAAACAATACAAATTAATAAAGTAACATTTGTACAGCGACCTTGACGTAGTGATTATAAAATATGTTCAGTAGTAGACAGCAGAACTTCGGCTAAGAGGAGATTGGGTTTGGTGAGCCAGTTCAGCACCATCTTCCAGCTGTACCTTCTGCTGCCTTTTCAAAGGAGCAGGTTTGCTTTTTTGCTTTTTAAATAGATTTCTGCTTTAAAGTTGTCATTTAAAAAATGCCCATTAAAAAGAAATGTCCAATTTTTCCCTAGAGTGTACGTAGTGCACTTAATCCTAGTTTAGCAAGGTGATGTCAGGAGATTATTTTATAGATGAAAGAACATGTGGTGAGTTTGCCTGGTGCACAGAGTCCGGGGTATGTGACGGCCCCACACAGGCCCCGGCTGTAGGACTCCGAGCACACGTCTCTTTTCGGTGGTTTGTCACATAGAAGAAAGAACTTAACACTTTCTTGTGTGTTTTCCCTTCACTCTGCTTCCATTTCTTTTCCTTTCAAAGGTTTGACCCATGAAAAGAACCTTCGAGAAAAGAATTCAAAGATCACCAAGAGTACATATTGTACTCGAAAATTTTCAAAATTCTATTTTCCAAATATCAAGCCCTGGAAACATCTCCCTACCAAGCCTTTTGTGTGTGTGCATGCTATCAGGTGAATTGTGCTCCCTCTCAAAATTTATATATTGAAGTTGTAACCTCCATTTCCTCCAAATATGGCTATACTTGCGGGTCTTTAAAGATGTAAGTAAATTAAGATGGGTTATTAGGGTGAGGTCTAATCCAATCTGATAGGTATCTCATAAAAAAGGAACTTTGGAAACAGAGATGAAGAGGGAAGACTGTGCAGACACAGGGAGGGGATGGGTCTCTACAAGCCAACGAGAGAGGCCTAGGACAGACGCTTTCCTCTGGGCCTTCAAAGGACCTGACCTCGTGTCCTTGAACTTGGACTTACAGCCTAGAGAACTGTGAGAAAGTAAATTCCTGTTGTTTAATCCACCCACTGTGTGATACCTTGTTATGACAGCCCTATCAAAACAATATAGTGAGTGTAGGACATTTATAACAGTACATGGAGTCACACAAGTCACTTTTTATGTGCTAGGGAACCAAAACACACGATGATATTGTTTGTCCCATAAACTCAGGAAATATTTTGTGGGCATTCCAAGTGAATCACAATTTTGAGCTTCTTTTTTTGTTACAAATTCTGCATTTTCATGGGAAGGCTGAAGCTTGCTACTTAGAAAAGCCCATAGTAAGTATTCTCCTAACACCTTTGAGGACTGCAGACCAAATCCCTATAGAGGAGGTAAGGAGCCTGCTGCCTGTGAGAGCATCAGGAAGGCATTGTCCTCTCTAGACCTTGACCTGAAAAGATGATTTCTACAGCAATGTCCCATGGCACAAAGAGCACCAGACTAGGAGCAGAAGAGTCTCTGTCAGTGTTTAGCTATGAGACGGCAGATGGGTCCCCTCACTTCTGTGAGTTTTCATTTATTCCTTTGCAAAAAATGTGAGGCATAACATTGAAATTGCAGTGTGGCTATGAGAATGTGGAGAAAAAAAATGGATGTAAAAATACTTGGCACCTTGAAGTATTCAAATAAAGGTTGGCTTCATTTTCATTTCTGCTCTAAAGCGCTACATCTGTGAGCACTTTGGCTGGATCAGAGGATCTCGATACACACATTGAACTCACTTCTAACGGTCGGCAAGATGGTCCAAAGCGTGTTTTGTTCTTCCCACTTGCTCAAGTGCAGACATGTAGAAAAAAGTCCCTTCAGTCATCTTGCATTTTTATTTCTTACCAATGGATTTTAAAAGGCAAGAATGATGTCTCGGACATCACCACAACATGCCAGAACATGATATCATTTGGTGTTGAAATCACTCATCATCTCCTCTAATATTGCTCCTGCTGGCCGGGGCGCTTTGGACATGTCAGAAGTGATTTTGCTTAATCCAACTTGTTAGTAATGAGTTTCTACTAATTCCTGGCCAGTAATGATCCAACCTTCAGCAGTTTTAAATGCTGCCTTGGTTGATTACGATGTGAATTCAAGAAATGATCTTTAAATTTTGGGCTACTAAATGTGGAGGCAGGTCTCACTATCAGCTGGGCTGGGTAGAAGGTGCTACAGATTCTCAGTGAAATGGCGCAATCCAGAGGGATTCACAGGACGCTTCTGGGACTGGTATAGTTTAAAGAGTGTTTCTGCAGAGATCACAGGTTGATCCCTGGAGCAGAGAGATGGAGATGGAGTTAAGAGAGCTATTCAGGAAGAGGGAGAAGTGATTGATTAATCCATCTGTTCATTAAACAGATATTTATTATATATTTGTGAGATGCCCATCACCATGCTCCCTAGAGGGGGAGATTTCCTTCCTTGGACAAATGCAGTAAATGTTGATGGCTGGTGTGCGATCTGCTAGAAATAAGAGTAAATGTAAGAGGAGTTCTTTCCTTCAATATATAGGATACATACAAAAGTCACTTATTATACACATGTGAGTCAATAAAAAACTGTTACCTGTTACTTTATTATTAGTGACATCAGCAACTAATAACTCACTACAGAGCCCCACTGAAGGTTATTTAGGAACCTGAAGCTCAAGGCTAGCCCCAGACCACTGATCCTCCAGCACCTGTCGAAACTAACCCTTGGGGTTCTATCACCCTTTGCCTGTATCAGGGGAGAAGAGTCTGTGGAAGCTCCAGGATCCATTTACTCAATGTTAGGGAAGCAGAGGGGGAGAGAGAGACAGAGAGAGAGAGAGAGAGAGAGAGAGAAGAGGGTAGCAAAGGAAAATGAAAGTATTAGAGGAAGTCTAAAATAATTTTTGCTTATCTGATCAGAGTAAGAGTTTCTCCTCCCTTATCTGAGAATTAAAGGAGATCACCAGTGATAGGAAAAAAAGGGAGGCTTTCTTTAACTCAGGGTAAAGAGGGAAGGAGAAAGGAACAAGGGAAGGTGTTAGAAAGCTGTTATAATTGGACAGTTTAAGGGTCTCCAAAAGATGCTGAGACTTTAAACAATGAAAGTATCTAAGACGAAGAATCTGAGAAAAAACATAAGCATAGACAACAGAGGGGCCTCAGAGATGTCACATTTTTGAAGCTTTGTCAACTGAGGCGATGGTTATTAATTTACTCCACAAGCGTTTCTAAGCATCTAATAGGTGCATTCACGATGCTCGCTTGCTGATTCGTAGATACAGACCCGTCCCTGACAAAAGCCATGCGTTCAGAGACCAAGCTAGATCCATAAACACAGAACAAGGATACAATATACTAATTGCAATAATGAACGGTCATGCTGGGAACCAGGGAAATGCAGAGAAACATCTTGCTTTACCATAGGAAGGGAAGGGAGGCTCCATTATAAAAGAATGCAGCGTAAGTTTACTTGTTGATAAATTAAGTAAGTGGACAATGGACTTGGGCAAAGCAAAGGAAACACAAAAGAGAACATTGTGTCCTGAGAAGCATTTGCATTCTTTGCATTCACACCTACTGAACTCCCACTGTGCAAGAGTGATGGGGGCAGGGGTGGGGGGGCTTGACGGTCATGAACTATCCCCTACAGTTGTTGAGGAGGGTCAACAAGTCAAGGAATTATTCACAGGATATTCTTAGAAACCAACTCATACAATTTAGAAAATAAAACAGGCTAATGGGATAGTGCCAGGAGACCTATTTTATTTGGTGGGAGAAAAAGGTCATTGTGGAAAGTGTCTTTTGCTCATCACAAATGAACTCAAATGTTAAGAAGAATTCAACCAGGTGGAGACAGTGGGGTGAACATTCCAGAAAGGGGGAATTTGCAAGAACCAACTTTCGGAGACTAGAACAGACTTGGACTTGAGACATAGGTTGACAACCCACATGGTTGGAGCTTGTGAGCAGGAGGAGAGAAAGGCGGGGACATGATCAGAGAGAAGGGGAGTGGCCAGATCACCCCAATCCTGGGAATTCTGGGTATAGTGGTGGCAGAGACTAGAAAAGTTAAATTGTCAGCAAAGCAGATTACAAACGGCCACATATGCCCAATATGGAATCAGGACTTTCATCTGTGTGACAGTTAATTTCACGTGTCAACTAGGCTGCTTGGGTATCTGGTTAAACCTTTCCTCTGAGTATGTCACAGAGGGCATTTCTGGAAGAGATGAGGACTTTACCTGGTGGACTGAGAGAAACAGATGCCCCTCCCCACAGCTGGGTGGACATGCTCAATTCATTGAGGATATAAATAGTTTTAAAGACGGAAGAAGTTTGTGTTAGAATTGTCCTCCTCTGCCTGAACACTTGAGCTTAGACACTTATTTTCTCCTGCCCTGAACACTGCTACGTCTTCAGCTTCAGATTGGAATAGTCACCTTTGCCCTGCCCACCTCTCAGACCTTTGAAGGGCACACCTGTTTTTCCTGGCTCTCCAGCTTGCAAATGGTAGATTGAAGGACTTCTCGACCTCCGTATTAGAGTAAATAATACTTTAAAATAAATCTAGTCAGATAGATAGATAGGCAATCTCCTGTTGGTTTGGTTTCTCTAAAAAATCCTGATTTATATGTAATCAGAACCTGGTGGAAAGGAGCAAGATTGTAGAAAAGCTCCAACTTCAGTTTTGCAAACCAGTTGAGTGGATGAAACAAACGCTATGACCCGGGTATTATCCAGCCTCTCGATATCTTAAAAAAGGTCCATAAGGGATGTGCATCACAGAAAATATATGTGGTTAAGTATCGATAAATTGTATACGTGAGCCTGGAATCTAAACTCAACAGTCATCCAAAAAGGCAAATATAAGTACACACGCTTCGGATTTTTTTCCCCCTTTCACAAGCCCCCTGGATACAGAATGTCCTCTGTGAACCAGCCAGAAGTAAGAAATCCGGCTTCACAGCGCATGTGATCTGGAGAGCAAGGAAAGAAACATTTAAGCTGTTATTCAAACAAGTTTGATTCCAATTACTACTTTCCTTTCTGTCAAAATCAATTATCCTCATTGCTGACGTGGCCGCGCCCGCCGAGCTGATTGGAAGGTTTGCCTCTGTGCTGTTCTCTTGCTGTTTTCTTCTTTGGCTCCATTTGGCTGTGGCTTGTTCTATAATGTTGTTGATTTTCCCACCACAGCCAGCCAGCGCCACACGGTTGCTTTCACACGACCATAAAATAAAACGAACGCACTCATGAGAGGGAGGCTGGCTCCAAGTCCAGCGCTGGACAACTCGGCTTCACGTGCACCCAGGGTCGCAGGCAGCACCTGTAGGAGGGACTGTTTACTATCCTTGCTTAAAGACGCAGCGACTGTTGGCTTTGTGACTCCGCCTCATACCCACACCAGGCCCCAGCCAGACAAGGACTGACAAGCCAGCTCACTTCCCCTTGTGACACTGGGAGAAACGCTGGTCCCCAGAAGATTCTGACGGGCTAATTGCAGCAGCATCCTGATTCAGTCTCACGGCACAGCACCTGGGCACCTGTCAGCGCCACCATTACACTGTCTGCTGTGGCTGTTGCGTCTCTATGAAATAGAGAAAAGAGAAGCGAAAAAAGAGAGAAACTAAGTATTTCCTGGAATGTGGCTATTGGATGAATGTGACAGTGTTTGTGCAATTGGGTCACATCCCTTCTTGCTCTATCATCTTGAGTTACCCCATGTTATTCTTTGCTCTGTCTTCTGAAAGCCAGGAATCAGTTTCAAAATGATGGCCAGAGTGACTAACATTTGTAAAATTTATTCAGCTATACTTTAGAAACATCTCTTAAATTACGTATTATTTCCTGTCAATACTCTAATGGACTCCAACAAAGTCAAGTTGAAACTCAGTGGAGTGGTGGTGCAGGAAGCGTCAACGACACCCATCCTTTGGTTTTGGGTTACAGGTAAATTGAATTTATTCCTATCCTCTGCTTACTTCTTGCTTTTTACCATAGACAGGACTTTGCTCATGGCATTCTTCTATACTCAAATCTCTCTTTCTTACCAGTCTATCAATTCACAGCTTCAAATTTACCCATTAGAAACACCACTTCATATCCTCAACGTTAAATTCCTCTATTTCTAGCATTTCTGTTTTCCAATAAAAATAATTTGTTTCTATTTTTCAAAGCAATCAGAAATGATACTGACCAGATCATAAGACCAGAAATCATACTGTTTTCCTTTCATGATCGATCTCTAGCACTTAGTAGGTGCAGGCGAGCAGTAAGTGCCTGTTGAAATAACAGTTGAATGGTGAACTCTCAGATACAGCCTGACACATCTCATGACATTGCTGTTCGTTCACTTGTAAATCTGCCAGTGTTGATTGGACGGCTTCGTTACACACCATGTGACTTTGGCACGGAACACACAAGGAAATCACATACTGGATACTTTACCTGAAAAGTCATCCCTGACTTTTTGCTAAGATAAAGTATAAATCTCTCGCCAGAGTACAAAGGAGAAATAAAGTAGCTCTAACTGGGAAACTGGGATAAATTCTCCCTAGCACATGTAAGCAGTATCTTCCAAGGGACTTCACCAAGCAGAGGCGGGAAGGAAGGTGTTCTTGACAGAGGGGTGAGAAGGGCGGAGCGACAGTTCTATCTCTGCCTTGAGGTTGTTATTACTTTTCAGTACGAACGTCATTCCTCACAATACTTCCCTGTGTTTACGTAAGGTCCAAGAGACTTGGGAGCCAGAGACAGCACTTCTAGATCCATTTGTACATCCTCCCTGGTGGAAGCAGAAGTCTCGAGTGTGTAGCTCTGGATGATGCAAAGCCCCTCCACCTGCCTGGGAAAAAGCCACTCAGCACGTACAGGTGTGCTGTCGCCAAGACCCTTTAGTTCCACTAACGCCCCCTTCACCTCCTCACAGTTGTGAGCACCACGGTGACCAGTCTGAAGCCTCAATGCCTACAAGCTTTCCTAGTAAATCACAAGAAACTTGGGAACAACACTAAAAGGGTGATTTGCGATCAGATTAGCAGAGTGAGTGAACTACATCCAGTTTTCCAAACTACTCAAACATTAGACACACAAAAATACATTTCCTTCTTGTTTCTGTAAGGTGATATGTCTTCAACCTTCCTAATTTCTGAGCCTCTGAACACTGGTTCCCAGGAAAACTGTAATTCGAATCTCTTGCCCCATTTCTTAGCACCTTACTTTCAGACACTCAGTGATGACGAAGGCTTTGCTCCATAATACTATCCATTGCTTGTCAGACCAGCATAACAATTAATTAATTAAAATACCTATTCAACAAATATCCACTAAGTGTCAGCTATGGGCCAGCTCTGCTCAGAGGCAGTATACAAAGATGAGCAGGGCAGACATGGTCCAAGGTACTTCAGAGCTGAGTCCAGCATTCTCCTACATCTTCTTGAGCAAGATTATCTTGAATATCTTCTGGTATAGCCTAGTTTAATTGATCTGTAAAAGTTCTAGAAGCAGGGAAATCCAAAATCAAGGTGCTGCACATTTAGTGTCTGGCGAGGACCCTCTTCCTTTTGCACAGACGGTTGCCATCTTGCAGTAACCTCACCTGGTTGAGGGAGACCATCTTGCTCTTTCATTCAGATTGGCAATGTCCTGTCCTGTTGGGGGGGTTTGACACACCCACACTAATCTCTATATGAAATAATTGGTTCACCACATCCTCATGTCCTCATGCAAACACACTTTCTCATTTTCTGTAATACAGACAGAATGAGAATGTGCTAAATCTTTAAGCTTTGGTCCCTTCTATTTGACCTTTCTGTCTTTGATTTATTTCTCTCTTCTCTCGTTTTCCTTGACGGTCAGGAGTAATCAATCACACAGCGACTTGGACTCTTCACTTAGAAATATTCTCAGTGAAATACCCAAAGTCATTGCTTGAAGCTCTGCTTTCCACAAAACACTAGAACCTGAAAGCAGTTCAGCCAAGGTCTCTGCCAATTTGTAACCATGATCGCCCTTTCTCCACCATCCAGTAACGTGCTCCCACTTCCATCTGAGCCTTCATCAGAATGCCTCTCACCATCCATATTTCCATCAGCAATCTGTGCGTCATTATTTATGTGTTCTCCAAGAAGTCCAAAACTCTCTCTATAACTCTCCTCTTTCTTTTCTGAGCCCTCACCCGAACTGCCTTTAACAGTCTCTTTGTGGAAATACCAGGTTTTTTTTAGCATGCAGCTCAAAATTCCTCTAATGTCTCCCCCTCACCCAGTTGCTCAGCTGCTGCTACATTTTTAGGTGTTTGTTATGGTTGCACCCAGCTCTCAATGTCACAACTATCCCAGTCAACTGTGATGACTAATAGCATGAAGCAGGGGCTTGAGCAGCAGACATGTACTTCTCAGGGTTCTAGAGGCTGGTCAGTCCAAGTCCCAGGTGAGGGCAGCTCTAGTGTCCAGGGAAGACTCTCTCTCTCTAGTTTGCAAGGGGTGTCTTCTTGTTGTATTTCCACATGGCTGGGATTCTCTCGCTCAGGTCTCTTCTGATAATTCACTGATTCCACTCATGAGGGCATCATTCTTATGACCTAAAGAATCCCAAAGGCCCTGTCTTCAAATATATTGGAGATTAGGGCTTCCCTGTAGGAATTTTGAGGTAACAAATATTCAGTCCATAGCAGAAGGAACTAGAAGAGATAATTGATGTCTGCACTTTACTTACCTGAGGTTCATTGTTCTCCAAGATTTCCTCATGTGCACACACAGGCAGATATGTATATATGTGTATGTATACATATTTCTATATACACTTTTTCTACTATTTATTCATCATTTAGTTTTGCTAAAGTACTGATTGATGTTAAGAGTTATGGTAATATTGGCAAACTTGGAACTTCAGGGAAAATTGAGTATTTTTCCCACATGACCACCAAGAGTTTAGTATATTTAATAAACCATTTTCTGAAACTCTTTAGTTACAAGATTTGTTTGTCCATCCATGAGTTGACTTTATTTGAAATATATACTTGGTGCCATTTAACATTTTTTAATTCTTTTAAAGGAATATCTGTGACTCACAGTAATTCAAGGAGAGAAAAAGAGGAGACCTTCTCTTATCTGCTGTGTACACACAAGAATCAAGTCTCTTAAAGATAAAATGATATGGGGTCTTTTGAGGTAGTAATGGTGACCACCATAGTCACGTCTGTACCCTCTGTCAGGTACTTGGTCTACATTACAATTCAATCATTACATATTGAAGAATCAAACTATCAATCATTAATTAATTGCAAAAGATACATGATTTTTTGTTATCAAAGCGGTTCCCACATTTTTGGTCTCCAAACACATGACCCTGTGAGAAGTGAATATGGCCACATGAGTACTTCAATAATACAGCACTGCATAAACTCTAATATTTTTTAAAAATATGTAACTTATTATCATAAAAATAAGAACTTTATTTGATGTTCTTAAAAATATTGTATGGCTTTGAAATGATTATAAATTAGATCTAGGGGAAGGGGACTGGGGTTCCATAATTTCTGGTGCTGGTTGAACCTAAGGTTCCTATTCTGGCCATCTCTCCATGCTCTTTCTGTATGAGCTGCTGCCTCCTTCACCTTTGAATTGGATTGCTTGAACTATTTTTGCTAATTGGGACTCTTGAAATGTCTACTGAGAACAGTTCTTATAGCCTAAATAATCTCTGCACAAGCATGACCATTACCACCCCTGAGATGCCCACTGAGGAATCCCCAAACTAGATGTAGTCTGGTCCTAACTTAGAGGCAGTGCTCCACCTCAGAGGTGTTTATTTTTCCTTTAATCAACTGGTGAAGCAACACAGACATTCATAAATGCCAAGAGTCCTCTCCCAAAGCAGCAGCAGAATTAGGTTTGAGATGCTGGGAGGATCCCCAGGTGGGTCCTGGAAAACTCTGTGGCAGCCCTGGGCTTTCTCAACTCTGAGCTCAATATTCAACAGCTCACCATAAGGTCTTCTTAGTGAACCCTGCCCCACTGATTCTGGATATTATAGGAAAAGATAATAATCAGTCTTGTAGGCTCCTGTGGTAGGAAGGATGGATAAGGGCAGAGCTGCGAGCTTAGCAAGGGTGCAAAGAGAATGAACAGCCTGCACACCCAGCACTGGATGGTCTCAGAATGGACTCCGAGAATCTAACAGGTGGAACCGAATGAACCCTCGTTGTGTTTTCTTTCCCATTTGGTTTCCTGCCAAATGACTCCTTTGATGGGACCTTACCACTTCCTTCAGGTCTTTGCTAATTTTAGTTGCTAGACATACATATTTAAATATATTCCAAAGTGGTGGAGTGTGGTGGCTCACACCTGTGATCCCAGCACTCTGGGAGGCCGAGGTGGGTAGATGGCTTGAGCTCAGAAGTTCCAGACCAGCCTGAGCAAAAGTGAGACCCCATCTCTACCAAAAATAGAAAAAACAGCCAGGTGTTATGGTAGTCACCTGGAGTCCCAGCTACTTGGGAGGCTGAGGCAAGATGATTGCTCAAGCCCCAGAGTTTGAGGTTGCTGTGAGCTATGGTGACACCATGGCATTCTACCCATGGTGACAAAGTGAAATGCTACATCAAATAAATAAATAAATACATAAATAGATATATTTCAAGCTGATCTTGCATTGCTCATTGTATTGTCCCATGGAGACAAAATAAATGAGACCATATACCTAGTTTCCACGAGAACATATCACATATTTGAAGGCAGTCATACTCCTTCTTTTCTCTGGGCTAAGGGACCACATTTCTCACCCTCACTCAGCTCAGTGGGGCCACAGTGAACCTCCACATAATGAACCCTGGGAGCAGGCTGTAGTTCTTACTTTACTGCAGGTCACAGAAGCATCTGACAGGTGCACTCACTCCCTCCGTGGCATGTTCTCTTGATGAGGCCTCCTCAGTTTCCTGCACATCAGGACATCTACTGTTCATCAGCCACCCTCATGACTTTCCTGGTGTGGGCACGCTGTAAGCCTTGGGCTTCCACCAGGTGCCAGCCTGGCCCTCGTCCTTCTCACTTCATGAACCTGCCTTCCAGGAACACATCCAGGCACTGGCCTTAACTCTCATCTAACATGATGATCCTCAAGGTTTATTTCTTGTTCAAAAGTCACATGACCACACTCAACTCCACAAAAATTCCTCGCCAGGGTCTCAAACTTAAGTACCCAACTGAAATAATCCCCTTCCTCATCTGTGCTGTTTTCCTCCTTCTCCCACATCCCCTGTCATAATAAATGGCTCTGCTCCCTGTCCCTTCAAGGACACAGAGAAAAAAGACCTAAGTAGGAGATATCAATAATCTTTCAGCAAACAACTCCTGATTCCAAACCAAATGACCCTTTATTTGTGGGTTTGTTTTTGTTTTGTGGTGGTGGTGGTGATTGTTTTGTACATTTGACTTTGCATATTTACTCAGATAAATTATAGGTGAATACCACTTTTCAAGGACTTTTAGAGAACATTGACTATGCACAGTCAGATTCACTTCAAGGATCTAAGTAATGGACAATACTCTTTATCCTATTCCATTTCCTATCACCTTTCTATAAACGTAGGCTTTTGTATACACCACAATTAGTCAGTAAGTCTATTTCTGTGAACAAGGCAAAGTTCACAGCTGAGGCCAAGCACGCTTTCCCAACAGTGAGCTTGAACAAGGAGAACTTTGACTCTTGCTCTAAGAGGGGACCATCCCATGAATTACTGCTTTATTGAAACTTTGCCCAGCAGATGCAGTTTAAGTGGAAAGGGAATTTCTGCTGCTGTTTATAGGACTGTGAGGGTCAGATGTCAACCCGGGCCTTCTGAAAATGGATTAGAAGAGCTTGTCTCCCTTCTGTAAGCCTCCATATTTTCACTTATGACAAATATTTAGGAGTGAAATAATTGTAAGGAAGCCGTGACACCTTTTACAGCCTTGCAATCCAGAGGGTTGCCATGGATGTGAACTTCAGAGTTTCCACAGCATTTCTAAATATTTGCAGAGAACCATTTCCTGTGTCAAGAATGACAAAAGTCTAACTTGAAGATTGAACATTTCAGTGCTAGTCAATTATTTCAAAAAACCTGTACTTTGTTAAAGTCCACACTCAAGTATGCTGTAACATTTTGACTGTGGCAAGGTTGCTTGATCAAGGACGTTCAAAGTAAAGGCTGAATACTCCATCCTTAGAGCTTTCAGCAAGGGTCAGATCCCAGCCCTTCTCTGCAAGCGAGAGGGGGAAATTGGGCATGAAATTCTCTGTTCAGGAGAATACAAGCTGGCATTATCCTTAAACGTGCATGATTAGGTGAATGCATTCAGATAGAATAACATTTTCTTCCTCATCCAGCCTCTTAACCTTCAGTCGCATCTCAAATGATTTCATTATTGAGATTTATAAAATTTAACTTATTTGCCTCTTCTGACTGCCAAGAATTTGTAAACTTTTACTTGCATCTGTCAGATATTCTGAGACTGAACTGTTGAGTTTCTCACCTTGGCATGAAGAATCAAATACATTCACTCTGCAGAAAGGGAGTAACAGCCAGCAGTTATTAAATGTCTTCTATGAAGCTCTTGGTGGACGTTATCACTCCAATTTTTAGAAGACCTCTGTGAGGTAGGAATTATTTTAAGTTTTTATAGACTCTGCCATAATCCAGAAAGGATTCAAGACAATGAAGATGCCCTTAAACTTGTTCTTTGAAAGAGTATTTAAAAACTCAGAGTAGTCAGCTAGCTCTGTCAAGGGCATACAGAGAAGAGTTAGCAGAGAGGGAGAGTTTGTTTAAATAGACCCAATCCCTAAGGTCATCTTGTATCCACCACACCACCCCAAGGACAGCCACCTGTACCCTGTAGGCACCCCACTTTGAGATGTCCTACCTTTTTGGCCCAAACCAATATATACCTTCCAGTATTAATTTCTGACCTCGCCTATAATTCCTGTCTCCCTGAAATGTATAAAATCAAACTTCAATCCCACCTCCATGACTCCGTTTGCTTAAAGGCATCTTGGGTGTGGCTACCCAGGTCATGGTCTTCAAATTTGGAGAATAAACCTCTTTATTCTTCAGGATAAGAATTACCTCTTTTTATTCTTCAGAATAAACCTCTTTAAGTTATTTTACAGAGTTTAGCTTCTTTTCCATTGATGAGACATGTTAAATTATTTTCTTTATTTTTATACTACCAATTCTCAGATTGGCCATTGGGAAACATCAGGTCCGTAGGTATTCCATCATTCCACAAAACTTGAATGTTCTGAACAGGTATCATTCCGTACCATAACTAGCTAGATTCTTCCTAATCACCCCTCATCCTTAGTTAATTTTTATACACTATTCCATTGAACATGAGAGACTATTATTTGGCAGAGGTTGTTACTTGACTGCTCTACAAGCAGGTTCCTGTGAAAAGTGAGGAATTGACATTGCTTACCTGTTGGACTCTGCTTGTGAGGATAAATCTAGGAGATTTAAGGAAAGCATTTAGCATTGTCTAGCATAAAGAAATAACAAAAATATGGTAGTTCTTCTTACTATATTATCAATACCAATAAAAGGATTTACATATAAATTTTAATTTAGAGAAAACACAGTGTGATTATTTTCTTAAGTGTGAGCTTGACAGAATTTTTCCAAGAGGAACCCATCTTATAAGATGTGACATGCCGGGCGGCTCCTGTGGCTCAGCGAGTAGGGCGCCGGCCCCATATACCGAAGGTGGCGGGTTCAAGCCTGGCCTCGGCCGAACTGCAAAACAAAAAAATAGCCGGGCGCTGTGGCGGGCGCCTGTAGTCCCAGCTACTCGGGAGGCTAAGGCAAGAGAATCGCTTAAGCCCAAGAGCTGGAGGTTGCTGTGAGCAGTGTGACGCCACGGC
>CAUYON010004201.1:0-12524 GCA_963573935.1 Arctocebus calabarensis
TGCATCGGTATCACTCGGAGGGCTTGTTAATATCATGAATGTTATGTCAATCAGGTTGATAAAATATCTCAGATTGCATGTGAAGTCCCCACACTGTACCCCATGGTTGAACTAATGTACACAACTATGATTCAATAAAAAAAATAAAAATAAAAAAAATTAAAATAAAAAAAAAAGAAGTTGGGTAATGGGAAAAAGCTATAGATTATAGATTAAGTGTGTACGTGACCACCAGTGTATATAAGGTGGCCCAGAATAAAGACAATTTGCTACACGCCAAAAAAAAAAAAAGACACACCTGGGCTAGGGCACACCTTAACACACCCCAAATCCTAAACTCTGAGGGAGTTTAGGATTCGGGGACTCCAGAGTAGGGACTGAAAATTTGCATTTCTAATAAATTCCCAGATGCAGCAGCTGTTGCTGCTCCAGGGACTGCGCTTTGAGAAAACTCCAGTATTAAGGTGGGGGGTGGCAGCAGTTTTATAAAAGTCCTGCTGTGGCATCATTGTTTAAGCTCAAACTGCCTCCAGAATCCTGGGGAAAACTGAAGAAGTGGCTGACTGAAAAAATACCCTCAGGCCTAGAGGCTACAAGAACAAGGGCAGAAGCTTCTTGGACTGTCCCCACCCTTGGGAAGCACCCCAACCTGGAACATCTGACAGGTCAGAGGCAGCCTGGGTCGCCCAGGGGCTGCAAAGACCTGAAGGGAAGCCACAGGCCATGAGACTCAGGGTTCAATCCTCCCCACACTTTATGGGGTACTCCGTCCCATTAGGAATGGGGAGATCTTTGTCCCATTAGGATCTCTCCGTCCCTTATAACCAGTGTTCAAATTCTTTACAGCAAAAGACCAAGGGAAATTGCGAAATCTAGCTGAATGGGTACAGAACACTCTTTTTCTTCTTGATCATTTCCTAGAACATTTCAAACCTTCTGAGGCAGATAGCCAAAGCCGGGGAACATTCAATGAAACCATTTCACCTCACAGATCACACCACCGCTGAATTTAACCTGTCACTCTAATTTATGCAAACCTTCACCTTTCTGATAAAGAACCTCTGCCTTCTTTAGTTTTCTTTTTGTTCATTGCAAAAAAAGCCTTAACTACTTTTCATAATGAAACAGAAAAGAAATTGTTACATATCACAAGAATTACTGTGTATTCCACAAGCATAGAATTTCAAAGTCTGAGAGTTGAGGATTTTCTTGTTATCTCAGGGACTCACTCCCACACATTAACTCTGTAGCATGCGCTCTATCAAAATTACAACATACCGTGACGCTTTGGGATTGAAAAAGCAAAAGGTAAAATCCTCACCTGCCAAGGGTTGATTGGCCTGGACTGCCCTGCATTCTGAGTTCCAAGCCAGGCCTTTCTTGCCCAGGCCACATAATCTTTCTGGGCCCCATCTTCCTTATCTGTGGTCTGGCAGTTCCCTTGAAGAACTGCCGGAAGAGCCCTGTTTTGCAAAGCAGCAAATTCCATTGTTGGTCAGCTTGCAAAGTCAAAAGATTCTTCTGTAATTTATGCTCAAGTCTGACTCCCCTTATCATCTACTCACTTTCCCTAGTTGTACCCTCCAGAAAAACACAGATAATCCTGGTCTTCACATACTTGAAAACATCTGTCATGTACCCTTTAAATCTCCTTAGGCAGGTCACAAAGGCATCTGAAGTGCCCTTGGCTGTTTCCCGTAACAGAGTACCCCAAAACATACTATAGCTCTTGGCAAATAAATGTAAGTTAAATACACAAATAAATGAATGGAGGGATAACGCATGGCCAGACACAAGTACCTTCCCATCCTCTCAAGTTAGCCAGTGATTTTAAGTGAGCCCAGATCTAGGCCCTGTACAGTTGACTTTTGACAATCACCAAGTTAATAATTGCAGTTTCAATTATTTGTGACTCTAAAGACCTATACAATATTATAACTTATGGTTATGGAAGAAAACAAAATAAAATTGAATTGATGCCACCAAGTTAGTGTGCCCAGTAATCGTTTTAGCTAGCAAGTGAGCTGAGTTGACTCCCAAGCCTCCATCTAACTTTTATAGTGCATGTATTCCATAGTGCAAGTGGTATTCTATAGTGGTGTCAGAAAAATCTGGGAATTTGCAAGATCATGGGGCCTATTACTCTCAAATTATAAAGGTGAAAGATTTTCCAAATGACTAACAAAAAACCCAGTGGCATAGTGATTATTCCATTATCTGGTCCCCATATAATTATGGTACCGAGCTTCCATCAACTTCCCTAATGGGATCGCATCATCAGATTGCATGAGGATTTTTCAGATGAACTGCTATTAACCTCTTCCTTTTCCTTTTTAATGCTTATTGCATTTTAAAAGTTGGGACTGAACTATCTGAAAGAGATTGGCTGGCTACTCCACTAAGCCTTGGGTAGGAGGGATCTGAACAGGTTCTGCTCCTCAGTCATAGGTGTCTAGAACAGTGGTTCTCAACCTTCCTAATGTGGCAACCCTTTAATACAGTTCCTGTGGGTCACGACCCACAGGTGGAGAACCTCTGGTCTAGAAGCTCCATCATGTTAGAGCAGTAAATGCTATTCAGCTTCTTGGACCAGATTCACACAAATCTCTCAAAAGATTGATATGTAAACTAAAATATCCTCTTCTATTTCTAATGAAGTCTATATTTTTATAGTGACTATAATATTTGTATCTAATATGAAGTGGATATCTTGCAAAAACCTAGACAAAGTTAATTAGTAACTAGAAGTTATTTTATTGAAACAGAATCTAAACAAAGGGAATTCAATGTTCTTGAATAATGTATAATAAAGCATACCTCCCCAGTACTCAAGTACTCGTGTCTGCTAAATACGGCCTTTTTCCCTGGGTCTGGGTAAACACTGACAAATCCTTACTATCTGATTTCTCTTTAGCTAGACTCCAGGCAAACCATCTACTTCCTATAAATCTATTCTTTTTCTAGACAAAAGAAAATACAATGGCTTAGGTCATAACTTTCTGAAGTTATATTCCATGCTTGATGATATTTTCCCAGCTATCCTGATGGTAGTAGAAGATTTTCCAGTTTTATATCAGCAACATATTTATAAATTGTTTAACATGATTGACCATTCACCTATTCTGGTTTTCTAATTATTTAATTTTTGGAACAAATAATATATGCACATGATAAAAAATTTCTTTTTCAAGTACCCCCCGAAAAGGTGTATAGTAAAAATATCTCTCCTACCTGATTCCCATCTCTTCCACTGCTGTTAGTCTCTTATGTATCTATCCAAAGGTAATCTCTATATATTCTTTTCTTTTGTATACATATTATATAATGATAATATACTATGTACATTGTTTTGTTCTTAGTTTATAAAATTGCATTATTCTCTTTAACATCTATGCAGAATTTCATTGTATGTATGTACCATATTTAACTAGTTCCAAGAGCAATACACATTTAGATTGTTTCCAGCCATTTGTCATTATAAACATCGCTACAATAGATAGCATTGTGTAATTAACATTTCACACCCATGCAAATATCTCCTGGGATGTATTTCTAGGTCTAAAATTGTATTTTTAGTATAATAGATAACATCTAAATGTGTCTCCACAGCATTGATCTAATTTATGTTCCTACTAATGATTCATGAAGGTGCCTGTTCCCACAAACTCACCACAGACCTTATTAGTTATTGATTGCTATGTAACAAATTACCACAACTCTTAATAGTTTAAAACAACATGTATTATCTCACAGTTTCAGTGAGTAAGGGATTTAAAAGGAATTGAGTTGGGTGGTTCTGCCTCACTAACTCTCAAGAAGTTGGACAAGGCTACAGTCATCTGAAGGCCTAATCGGGGTGGGAGGATCCATTTCCAAAACGTCTCACTCACATGACTGTTGGCAGAAAGCCTCAGTTCCTTGTGATGCGGACGTCTTCACAGGGTTCCTAAATGTCCTCATGACATAGCAATTGGCTATTCCCAGAGTGAGTAATCCAAGACAGAAAGCAAGTAGGACACAGCAATGCCTTGCACAGCCTAGTCACAGAAGTCACAAACCCTCATGTCTGCTGTGCTTTATTCATTAGAAGCAAATTTTCTACTTTTTTCCCATTATCCTATTTAAGGTCCAGTGTCACACTGTTTGAATATTATGTTTTCATATCTAGTAGAAATAGTCCCCTCTCATTACTTTTTCTCTTCTGAATTTTCCTGGCTTTCCTGGATTCTTTATTTTTCCATATAAATTTTAGAGGCCAATGCCTTCTATATTAGGCAATCAGGGCCATATAAATTTTAGAATTTGTCTAGTTCCAAAAAAAAAATCAGTTTACATTTTATTGACAGTACAACCCAATTTTCATTTACCTTTGGAAGAACTGATATCTTTATGACAATATAATTTTCCATTAATTTAGTACATTGTTCATTTGTTCAAATGTCCTATTGTGATCTTCACTAATATTTAAATTTTTCATCCTATAGATCTTGCCCATTTCTTAAGTTTATTCACAGGTCTTTCATGCATTGTGTATTTGTGCTTGAGATCTCTTGTTCTTATTGATTATATAATAGTTTGCAAATATGAAAGCTATTGATTTCCAGTTATGATCTTTGTTCAGTTACTCCCTGACTATAATTGTATTCTATTTATTCTCTTGGATTTTTGAGGGGAATAGTCATGTTCACTGCTAAAAATTACAAATCTATGTCCTATATTACAACTTTTAAACCACCCATTTCTATCTTTACAGTTGTGCTGAAAAACACCACATTCTATTATAACTTACCCTGGTGATGGTGTGTCCTTTCCTTGTTCCTAATTTTCATAAAAATATTTCTACTCTATCCCTGTTAGGCATAATGCTGGGTTTTGCATAATAGGGTAGTATCTATTGATTTCCATCTTATTGAATTTGTTTAAAAAATCAAGAATAAGTATTGAATTTTCTCAGAAAAAATTTATGAAAATGATCATATGATATTTCTACTTGAATCCATTAATGTGAAATGTTTTGATAAATATACAAATATTAAGATATTCTTGCATTTGTGGAATAAATTTCTTTGGTCATGTAATATTAATCTTTATATACGTTATCTGTTTGCACATATTTTATTTAGGATTGTTGCAATGATTGTCATGAATAATAGTCTGTATGTTTGTGTGTATGTGTGGGTGGGTGTGCTTTGTCTTAATTCATTTTCAGTTGATTGTTATGACCTTCACTCTCAGGTGGTGACCTTGTTACTGATTTCCTCAGGGTTTCCTACAGTGGCCTCCTGTATGCTGATTATAAAGATATTGATTTTTTTTTTTTATGTTTACTCCTGATAACTTTCTCATGGTTTTATTTTATGGTAGCAATCTACCAACATCTTTTTGTTTACTGACTTCTCTCCATAGATTCTATTCTGTGACTTGAAGGAATAGTTGGCGGATGTTCAAAAGCCAGTAGATAGGCTGGCTGCTAACCTCTCCCTTAATCTTATAAGAAAATATAGAAGGAATTAGTATCAGAGAATGACTCTCCATCCCATGAAAGAAAGACACTCAAGAAAAACCCCCCAGTGCCATGTCAGGCTCAGACACACCCATCAAGCCCTCCTGCAGTCAATAAGGAGGGGGCCACGGAAGCCAAGAATTCAGAGAATATCTGCAGCCATGGCTCTGGTTTCCAGAGGTGTCCTATTCATTAAGTTTGTAGGCAGAAAGCATCCTGCAAACTAGGCCTAAGGGCAACGAGTGGAGTATTGTTGTTAGCATGTAAGATCATTTAAAATTATACACTCCAGGTCTGGGCTATAGCTTCAAATACTCACACCTAACAGAGAATACACATTTCCAAGGGATGTTTTGTTGGCTTGTGTGAACTAAAATAAAATCTTAAGGCTTCTGCACCCCTAGTGGCTAACTGAATGGAGCCCCATTTGGCCCAGGGATTACCCTAAAACTGAGTTGCTAGCCCTGAAAAGGGAGGTCATGACCACCCTCCTCTCTTAGACACATGTTACAACTCACCAACAGGCCTAAGGCTATGCAAGACAAACCTGCTGGTCTTCAATATACATAACAACTCATTTGAGTCCCAGGCTTACCTCTAATTAACAGACCTCCTTATCTTAACTTACAGCATTTCAGACTTTTACACAAAGCTTCATTTCTTTAACCACTTACAAATCCAAGAATCTTTAAACCCACCTATAACCTATAAGCACAGATGTTACACCTTTTGGGGCCAAACCAATGTGTGCTTTCCAAGTATTGATTTATAATTTATAAGTGTGTGTAATTCCTCTCACCTTGAAATGTATAAAACTAAACTGAAACGCAACTACAGCCAGGCCATTTGTTTAAGACTTCTTCAGTGTGGCTCCAGGGCCATGAGCCTCAAATTTGGCTCAGAATAAACCTCTTCAAATTATTTTACAAGAGTTTGGCTTCTTTCCCATTGACACTAGGAAATAGCCATGATACAGTTTTGAAAGTTTTTGTAGCATATAACAATTATGACTTTTTATTTTTGATAAAAACTATACTCATTCTTTTTAGAATTATTACATCTTCTTGGTGATTTGATACCTTTATCATTATTTAATGCCTACTTTACCACTGGTAATATTCCTGTTCTCAAGTCTGCTTTGTCTGATATTAATATAGACACTATAGCTTTCGTTTGTAATACAATGCACTTGTTTGTACAATGTATCTTTTCTGTTCTTTCAGTTTTGTCAATGTTTTTAAAATTAAAGAGAGTTTCTAGGTGTAAACAAGAATTTATATTTATCTAATATTTTACGTGGTTGGATTTAGGTCTATCATTTTATTATTTATTTTCTGTGCATCTCATCTTTTTTCCCTGTGTTCCTCTATTCCTGCTTTCTTTTGGATTATTTGAATATTTATAATTTAATTTCAATCCTTTAGTTAAAATTTTACCTTATTTATTGGCATTTTGGATATATCTCTGAATAATTTTTTGAGTGGTTTCTCTAGAAATTAACCTACTTAACCTACCATACTTTGTTTTGAATTAATATTTTACCACTTTAAGTAAAATATAGATGTCTTACAACTGTACAGATCCTGTTACCCTCCAGCACTGACCTTTATTTATGTTACTGTTGTCACATGTATCATATAGTTGTATTTTACTTGCATACATTGAATATTCCATCAGAAAATATTACAATTTTTGCTTTCAACAATCATATACTTTTTTTTCTTTTGGTTTCACTCTGTCACCTGAGTTACAATATAGTGGCATCATCATAGCTCACTGCAACCTCAACTCCTGCACTCAAGCAATCCTCCTGCCTTAGCAACCCAAATAACTAAGACTACAGGAATGCACTACCATATCCAGCTAACTTTTGTGCTTTTTGTAGAGACAGGGGTCTTGCTCTTGCTTAGGCTGGTCTTAAACTCCTAGCCACAAATGATCCTCCCATCTCAACCTCCCAAAGTGTTAAGATTAGAAACATAAGCCATCAGGCTCAGCTGTCATACACATTTTCAATGAACTGGAAAGGACATTTTTTTCTGTTATTCAGATTGGATAATTTCTACAGATTTAGCTTCATGTGTACTGATTCTTCTGTCATCTCCCTTTTGCTATTAAGTCAATCCAGGGCATTTTTAATTTCAAATGTGTATTTTTCAGCCTGGATATCACATTGATACAGTCAAGACACAGAACATGCCTATCACCATGGGAGGTCCTCATGTTGCCTTTTATAGCCACCCTTACTTCCCTCCCACCTTCACCCTCTCCTTAAGCCCTATAACCACAAATATTGTCATTTCTATAATTTTGTCATTTCAAGCATGTTATATAAATAGAATGCAACAGTATGTAACCTTTCAGGACTGGCTTTTTTTCATTCAGTGTAATTTTCTGAAGAATTATGAAAGTTCAACCCTTTTTATTGCTGAGTAGAATTCCATGGTATGGATGTACCACAGTGAAGGACATCTGGGCTGTTTCCAGTTTTGAGCTATTATAAATTCAGTTTATACAAATTCATGTACAGGTTTTTAATGTGAACATGCTTTCATTTCTCTTGGAGAAATGCCCAGGGGTGCAATTGCTGGGTCATATGGTAATTGCATGTTTAGTTTTTCTTTTTTAAACCCCCAAACTATTTTCCAGAGCTACCGTGCTATTTTACATTCCCACCAGCAACTGGATGAGTGATCCAATTTCTGTGCCTCCTTTCCAGTTTTTAGTATTGTCACTGTTTTCTATTTTACCTATTCTAATAGTTGTGATATTTCATGGTGTTTGATATCTTTTCATATGCCTATTTGCCATCTGTATCTCTCCTTCCCTGAAATAGTTACTCATGTCTTTTGTTCGTTTTCTAATCAGGTTGTTTTTTACAGTAGAGTTTTGAGAGCTCTTTCTATATTCCAGATATTAGTTCTTTGTTATATATGTGGTTTGCAAATATTCTTTTCCAATATGTAGCCTGTATTTTTATTTTCATAACAATCTTTCATGCGGCAAAAATTTTTTTAAATTTTGTCGAGGTTCTTACATGGGTATATGTGAAATTTACTAGGTGTAGAATAAATGTCTTAACACAATAACTAAGAAAATGCCATGAAGGCTATGTTAACCAGTTTGACAAAAATATTTCAAATTGTATATAAAACCAGCACATTGTACCCCATGAATGTACACAGCTATGATTTAATTAAAAAAAAGTTTTTGTTGAGGTCCAATACATGAATTTTTCCTTTTATAAATTGTAATTTTGGGGTCAACTCTAAGAATTCTTGGTATAGCCTTACTATTTTCAAAAGATTTTATAATTCTACATGTTACATTCACATCTATGATTCATTTTGAGTTAAGTTTTATATTAAGAAGTAAGATTTAGGATAAGTCTTTTTCTTTTTCTATCTTCTGAATTTCCAATTGTTGCAGTGTCGTTTGTTTGAAATGCTATATTTCCTTCTTTGAATTCCTATGAAAACATTGTCAAAAATCTGCTGGTCATATTTATGTGGGTGTATCTCTGCATTCTCTGTTCTGTTCCATTGGTCTGTGAGTCTGTTCCACCAATAGCATACAGTTTTTTATTATTGTAGCTATGTAAGTCCTAAAATCAGGTAGGCTGATTCTATTCTTTTAATATGATTTGTTCTACTTCCTTTTTCTTCATATAAATTTTAGGATAATCTTTTCTGTATCCACAAAAACTATTTTCTTGGATTTTGATAGGAATTATGTGAAACCTATATTTTGAAGAAATATGTCTTTATTATGCTGAGTCTTCCAATCCATGAACATGGTATGTCTTGTCTTTTATTTATATTTTCTTTGTTTGTATTCATCAAGAATTGTATAATTTCTAATATACAATTCCTGTACATGTTTTGTCAGATTTACATCTAAATATTTCATTTGTGAGAAATTATAAATTATCTAACAATTATAATTTGTGTCCATGTTTATTGCTAGTATGTAGCAAAACAATTGAATGATTTGCTCATCTTGTATCCTATGACTATGCTGAACTCAATAATTAGTTCTAGGAAGTTTTTTACAGATTCCCTGGGATTTTATATGTAGACAATCATATATCTGTAAATAGGGACAGTTTTATTTCTTCTTTTCAAATCTTTCTTTTTTTCTTTTTTTTTTTTAGAGACAGAGTCTCACTTTATTGCCCTCGGTAGGGTACTATGGCATCACACTGCTCACAGCAACCTCCAACTCCAGGGCTTAGGCAATTCTCTACCCTCAGCCTCCATAGTAGCTGGGACTACAGGTGCCTGCCACAACACCCAGCTATTTTTGTTGTTGTTGCAGTTCAGCCGGGGTCAAGTTTGAACTCACCACCCTCAATATATGGGGCTGGTACCCTATCCACTAAGCCACAGGCGCCACTCTGCCTTTGTTTTTCTTGCCTGATTGCACTGGCTATGCTTCCAGGATTATTTGAAATAAGAGGAATGAGAGTGGACATTGTTACTGTATTCTTGATTTTAGAGGGACAGCATTTAGTCTTTCATCATTAATTATGTTAGGTATGGTATTTTTACAGATAATAAAATGGTATTTATCATGTTGAAGTTCTATTTTCCTGAGAGTTTTTAAAATCATAAATGGCTATTGAATTTTGCCAAATGATTTTCCTGCACCTATTGATATATTGCTGAGCTTTTGCTCTTTAGCCTGTTAAGATGGTAAATTGCATTTGTTGATTTTCAAATATTGAATGAATTTTCTTTTTTTTTTTGATGTTTTATTTATTTATTTATTTTTATTAAATCATAGCTGTGTACATTAGTGCAATCAAGGGGTACAAAGTGCTGGGTTCGTATACAATCTGAAATGTTTTCATCAAACTGTTTAACATAGCCTTCATGGCATTTTCTTAGTTATTGTATGAAGAAATTGTATTCTGCATTTAGTAAGTTTCACCTGTACCCTTCTAAGATGCACCATAGGTGTGGCCCCACCAATTACCCTCCCTTCACACCAACCTCCCCCCTCCCCTCCCTTCCCATATTCTTATGCTATACTTGGGTTACAGCCTTCATATGAAACCTTTAAATTAGCTTCATAGTAGGGCTGAGTACATTGGATATTTTTTCTTCCATTCTTAAGATACTTTGCTAAGAAGAATATGTTCCAGCTCCATCTATGTAAATATGAAAGAGGTAAAGTCTCCATCTTTCTTTAAGGCTGCATAGTATTCCATGGTATACATGTACCACAATTTATTAATCCATTCACAGGTCAATGGGCACTTGGACTTCATCTATGACAGCAATTATGAATTGGGTCGCAATAAACATTCTGGTACAGATGTCTTTATTATAATGTGATTTTTGGTCTTCTGGTGGTATATACATAGTAAAGGAATTATAGGGTCAAATGGAAGGTCTATTTTTAGATCTCTAAGAACTCTCCAAACATCCCTCCAAAAGGAACGTATTAGTGTGCATTCCCACCAGCAGTGTAGAAGTGTTCCCTTTTCTCCACATCCATGCCAACATCTCTGGTTTTGGATTTTGTCATGTGGGTTAATCTTACTGGAGTTAGGTGCTATCTCAAAGTAGTTTTGATTTGCATTTCTCTGATCATTAAGGATGGTGAGCAATTTTTCATGTGTCTGTAGGCTGTGCACCTGTCTTCTTTGGAGAAGTTTCTCTTCAAGTCCTTTGCCCACCAGAGATGGGATCACTTGTTCTTTTCTTGCTAATACGTTTGAGTTCCCTGTGTATTCTGGTTTTTAAACCTTTGTCGGAGGCAAAACCTGCAAATATTTTCTCCCATTCTGAGGGCTGTCTGCTTGCCATACTTACTATGTTCTTGGCTGTACAGAAGCTTTTTAGTTTGATCAGGTCCCAATAGTGTATTTTTGATAGTGCTTCAATTGCCTGGGGAGTCCTCCTCATAAAATATTCACTCAAGCCAATTCCTTCAAGAGTTTCCCCTGAACTTTCTTCTAATATTTTGATAGTTTTGTGTCTTAAGTTTAGATCTTTAATCCAGTGAGAGTCTACCTTAGTTAATGGTAAGAGGTGTCCAGTTTTAGTCTTCTACAGGTCGCCAGCCAGTTCACCCAGCATCATTTGTAAATAGGGAGTCTTTTCCCCACTGAATGTTTTTAATTGGCTTGTCAAAGATCAATTAATGGTAAGTAGCTAGATTCATCTCTTGGTTCTCTATTCTGTTCTAAACACCTACCTCTCTGTTTTTGTGCCAGTACCATGCTGTTTTGATCACTATCGATTTATAGTAGAGTCTCTGGTCTGGTAGCGTGATTCCTCCTGCTTTGTTTTTATTTCTGAGTAATGTCTTGGCTATTCAAGGTTTTTTCTGATTCCATATAAAACGAAGTATTATTTTTTCAAGATCTTTAAAATATGACAATGGAGCTTTGATAGGAATTGCATTAAAATTATATATCGCTTTGGGTAATATAGACATTTTAACAATGTTGATTATTCCCAGCCATGATCATGGAAGATTTTTCCATTTGTTAACATTTTCAGCTATTTCTTTTCCTAAAGTTTCATAGTTTTCTTTATAAAGATCTTTCACATCCTTTGTTAGGTAAACTCCCAAATATTTCATCTTTTTTGGCTCTACTGTGAAAGGAATAGAGTCCCTGACTGTTTTTTCAGCCTGGCTATTGCTGATATGTATAAAGGCTACAGATTTAAGGGTGTTGATTTTGTAGCCTGAGACGCTGTTGTAGTCCTTGATCACTTCTAAAAGTTTTGTAGTAGAATCCCTGGTGTTTTCCAGATATATAATCATATCATCTGCGAAGAGTGAAAGTTTGATCTCTTCTGACCCTATGTGGATACACTTGATCGCCTTTTCTTCCCTGATTGCAATGGCTAAAATTTCCATTACGATATTGAAGAACAGTGGAGACAATGGGCAACCTTGCCTAGATCCTGATCTAAGTGGAAATGGTTTCAGTTTAACTCCATTCAATACGATATTGGCTGTGGGTTTGCTGTAGATGGCCTCTATCAGTTTGAGTAATGTCCCT